>JAJPUD010000010.1:1090507-1116415 GCA_023553655.1 Myrmecobius fasciatus | reverse complement strand
ATGTATACATATCTATACAGTTATCTTACTGCACAAGAAACATCAGATCTAGAAAGAGAAGAAGAAAAAAAACAACCTAAGAAGGAAAACAGAATGCATGGAAATATTCACAGAAAGCGTTAAAATGCTGTGTTGTGGTTCACTCTCAGTTCCCACAGGCCTCTCTCTGGATGTATATGACTATCTTCATCGCAGCACAACTGGTTTGAATCACATCATTGTTGAAAAGAACCATGTCCATCAAAATTGATCATCGAATAGTCTTGTTGCTGTGTATAATGTTCTCCTGGTTCTGCTGATTTCACTCAGCATCAGTTCATGCAAGTCTCTCCAATCCTCTCTGAAATCCTCCTGTTGGTCATTTCTTACAGAACAATAATATTCCATAACATTCATATACCATAATTTATTCAGCCATTCTCCAATTGATGGGCATCTTTTCAATTTCCAGTTTCTTGCCACTACAAAAAGGGCTGCCACAAACATTTTTGCACATGTGGGTCCCTTTCCCTCCTTAAAAATCTCTTTGGGATATAGGCCCAGTAGAAACACTGCTGGGTCAAAGGGTATGCACTGTTTGATAACTCTTTGAGCATAGCTCCAAATTGCTCTCCAGAATGGTTGGATCCGTTCACAGTTCCACCAACAATGTATCAGTGTCCCAGTTTTCCCACATCCCCTCCAACAGCTATCATTATCATTTCCTGTCATTTTAGCCGATCTGACAGGTGTGTAGTGGTATCTCAGAGTTGTCTTAATTTGCATTTCTCTGATCAATAGTGACTTGGAGCACCTTTTCATGTGACCAGAAATAGTTTCAATTTCTTCGTCTGAAAATTGTCTGTTCATATCTTTTGACCATTTGTCAATTGGAGAATGGCTTGAATTCTTATATATTTGAGTCAATTCTCTATATATTTTAGAAATGAGGCCTTTATCAGAACCTTTGGATGTAAAAATATTTTCCCAGTTTACTGCTACCCTTCTAATCTTGTCTGCATTCATTTTGTTTGTACAAAAACTTTTCAACTTGATATAGTCAAACTTATCTATTTTGTGATTAATGATGACCTCTAGTTCTTCTTTGGTCACAAATTCCTTCCCCCTCCACAGGTCTGAGAGGTAAACCATCCTACATTGTTCTAATTTGTTTATAATATCATTCTTTATGCCTAGATCATGAATCCATTTTGACCTTATCTTGGTATATGGTGTTAGGTGTGGGTCAATGCCTAATTTCTTCCAGACTAGTTTCCAATTATCCCAGCAGTTTTTGTCAAATAGTGAGTTTTTATCCCCAAAACTGGGGTCTTTGGGTTTATCGAACACTAGATTACAATTGTCATTGAGTATTTTGTTCTGTGAACCTAACCTATTCCACTGATCCACTACTCTATTTCTTATCCAGTACCAAATGGTTTTGGTGACCACTGCTTTATAATATAGTTTTAGATCTGGTGCAGCTAGGCCACCCTCATTTGCATTTTTTTTCATTAATTCCCTTGAAATTCTTGACCTTTTGTTTTTCCAGATGAATTTTGTCGTTATTTTTTCTAGTTCAGTTAAATAATCTCTTGGGAGTTTGATTGGTATAGCACTAAATAGATAGATTAGTTTAGGTAGTATTGCCATCTTTATTATATTCGCTCGACCTATCCAAGAGCACTTGATGTTTTTCCAATTGTTTAGATCTGACTTTATTTGTGTGGAGAGTGTTTTGTAGTTTTGCTCATATAGATCCTGACTTTCCCTTGGCAGATATATTCCCAAATATTTTATACTATCGATAGTTATTTTGAATGGAATTTCTCTTTGTATCTCTTGCTGTTGCATTTTGTTGGTGATGTATAAAAATGCTGATGATTTATGTGGATTTATTTTGTATCCTGCAACTTTGCTAAAGTTGTGGATTAATTCTAATAGTTTTTTAGTTGATTCTCTAGGGTTCTCTAAGTAGACCATCATATCATCTGCAAAGAGTGATAATTTGGTTTGCTCATGACCTACTCTAATTCCTTTAATCTCTTTTTCTTGTCTTATTGCCAAGGCTAGCATTTCTAATACAATATTGAACAGTAATGGTGATAGTGGACAACCTTGTTTCACCCCTGATCTTATTGGGAATGGTTCCAGTTTATCACCATTACATATGATGCGAGCTGATGGTTTTAAATAGATGCTACCGACTATTTTAAGGAAAAGTCCATTAATTCCTATACTCTCTAATGTTTTTAATAGGAATGGATGTTGAATTGATAATTAAAATTTTAAAGAGTGAAAAAAAGTGAAAATGTTCATGCTTCAATCTGTATTCAAAGGAATATCAGTTTTGTCTCTGCAGGCAAATAGTATGCTTCGTCATTAGTCCTTTGGGATTGCTTTGGATCATTGTACTTCTGAGAAGAGCTAATCCATTCACAATTCTTCATCAATATTGATGTTACTATGTACAATGTTCTTTTGGTTCTGTTACCTTCATTATGTATCAGTTCATGGAAGTCTTTCCAGGTTTTTCTGCAATCATCCTGCTTATCATTTCTTATAGGATAAGAATTATATATACATAATATATTATAGCATAATATTCCATTGCATTCATATACCACAGTAATCATTCCCCAATTGATGGGCATTGTTTTGATTTTAAATTCTTAACCACCAAAAAAAAAAGTTGCTATAAATATCTATCCCCCTAAAGATTATACCTAGTCTTTAGGATATAGACTTAGAAGTGGTATTGCTGAATCAAAGGGTATGAAATTTTTTAGCTCTTTGGGCATAGATTCTCCCTCCTCCAACATTCAACATTTTCTTTTTTTTTTTTTTTGATCATATCAATCTAATGAGTGGTACCTCAGAATTATTTTAATTTTCATTTCTCTAATCAATAGTGATTTAGAGCTTTTTTTTTTTCCTAAGGCAATTGGGGTTAAGTGACACAGCTAGGAAATAGAGCACTTTTTTCATATGATTATAGATAACTTTGATTTCTTTGTCCAAAAGCTGCTTATTCATTTCCTTTGACCATTTATCAATTGGGGAATGACTTGTAAATTTTTATAAATTATATTATTATAAATTTGATTCAGTTTTCTATCAATTTGTGAAATGAGGCTTTTATCAGACACAAAATGATCTGTTTTACATTTTGTACTACTGCTCTCTATATCTTCTTTGATTCCTTCCCTTATTCATACATCTGACAGATAAATTATTCCATGCTCTCTTAATTTACTTATGGTGTCACCCTTTACATGTAAATCATGTACCTTTTTTTTTACCTTATCTTGGTATATGGTATGAAATGTTGGTCTATACTTAGTTTTTGCTATATTGTTTTCCAGTTTTCCTATCAGTTTTTGTCAAATATGAGTTTCTAAGGTGCTCCAAATTACTATTGATCAGAGAAATACACATTAAGACAACTCTAAGGTACCAGTATACACCTGTCAGATTGGCTAAAATGACAGGAAAAGATAATGACAAATGTTGGAGGAGATGTGGGAAAAATGGGACACTGATACATTGTTGGTGGAACTGTGAATGGATCCAGCCATTCTGGAGACCAAGTTGGAACTATGCTCAAAAAGTTATCAAACTGTGCATATCCTTTGACCCAGCAGAGTTTCTATTGGGCCTATATCCCAAAGAGATCTTAAAGGAGGGAACGGGACCCACATGTGCAAGAATGTTTGTGGCAGACCTTTTTGTAGTGGCTAGAAACTGGAGACTGAATGGATGCCCATCAATTGGAGAGTGGTTGAATAAATTATGGTACATGAATGTCATGGAATCTTATTGTTCTATAAGAAACTATCAGCAGGATGATTTCAGAAAGCCCTGAAGAGACCTATATGAACTGATGCTGTGAAATGAGCAGAATCGGGAAATCATTATACACAGAAACAACAAGACTATATGATGATCAATTCCTTTGGACATGGCTCTCTTCAACAATGAAATGTTTCAAACCAGTTCTAATTGGTCAGTAAAGAAAGCCATATACACCCAGAGAGGATATGAAATGTGGACCACAACATAACATTTTCATGCTCTCTATTGATGTTTCCTTGCATTGTTTCCTTTCTCAGATTTTTTTTTCTTGTAGATACGATTTTTCTTGCACAACAAAATAAGTGTGGAGATATGTATACATATATTCGATTTGTCAAGTATTTTAACATAATTAACATGTAGTGGACTTCCTGCCATCTAGGGGAGGGGTAGGGACTAGGGGGGAAAATTTGTAATGGAAAGCTTTGTAAGGGTCAGTGTTGAAGAATTACCCATACATAGGTTTTGCAAATAAAAATCTTTAATAAGGAAAAAAATAAAAATTAAAAAAAAACAAATATGAGTTTTTGTTCCAAAAGTTTGGATTTGGGGAGTTTATTACTTACTATACTGCTATGGTTATTCAGTATAATATAATTTGTATCTAATCTATTCCACTGGTCCATTACTCTGTTTTTCAACCGGTATCAGATTGTTTTGATAATTACCACTTTATAATGCAATTTGAGAGCTGATACAAGCAGACTGCTTTTCTTCATATTTTTTCCATTGATTCTCTTGATATCCTTGACCTTTTTCTCTTCCAGATGAATTTTATTTTTTCCTAGCTCTATAAAATAATTTTTGATGGTTTGATTGGTATATCACTGAATAGATTAATTTAGGTAGAATTTATCATTTTTATTATATTGACTTGGCTTATCCATGAGCAATTACTATTTTTCCAATTGTTTAGCTCTGACTTTATTTGTGTGAAAAGTATCTTAATGTAGTTATATTCATATAGTTCCTGGAAGGTGGCCTTCCAAGTATTTTATAATGTCTACAGTCATTTTAAGTGAAATTTCTCTTTCTACTTTATGCTACTAAACTTTGTAAAATATAAAAATGTTGATCATTTATGTGGGTTTATCCTGCAACTTTGCTAAAGTTGTGCAAAATTTCAAGTAGTTTTTTAGTTGATTCTCTAGGATTTTCTAAGTAAAACACCATATCATCTGAAAAGACAGTTTTGTTTCTTCAATATCTATTCCAATTCTCTTAAATTTCATTTTCTTCTCATTACTCTATCTAATATTCTAGTATAGTACTGAATAACAGAGGTAATTGTGGGCATTATTCCTTCATCCCAATTGTACTGGGAAGGTTTCTAGTTTATCACCATTACTGGTAATGCTTGTTGAAGGTTTCAGATAAATATTATTTAAAGATAGAATGATTTTTAAAGAATTATATGTGATAGGGGGGAAAAATGTGTAACAGAAAGCTTTGTAAGGGTTAATGTTGCAGAATTACCCATACATATGTTTTGCAAATAAAAAGTTTTAATGATAAAAAAAAAGAATTATATGTGATTATGAAGAGCAATTTGGAACTATACCAAAGGGCTATAAAACTGTGCATGCCCTTTAATCCAGCAGTGTCTTTACTGGGTCTGTATCCCAAAGAGATCATAAAAGAGGGAAAAGGACCCACGTGTGCAAAAATGTTTGTAGCATCCCTTTCTGTTGTGGCAAGGAACTGGAAATTGAACCTCTCACCCCCATCAGTTGGGGAATGGCTGAATAAGAAATTATGAGCAGGCTGATTTCAGAAAAGCCTGGAAAAACTCACATGAACTTTGAGCAAAGTGAGCAGAACCAGAAAGAACATTGTACATAGTTAACAATAAGATTATATGATGATCAACAGTAGTGGACTTGATTCTTTTCAACAATGTGGTATTTCAAGGCCATTCCAATAGATTTGTGATGGAAAGTGTGATACAAATCCAGAGAGAGAACTATGGAAACTGTAGATCAAAGCATATTATTTTCACCTACTTTTGTTTTTTTTTCTTTCTTGTGTTTTTTTTCCCCCAATTTGATCTGATTTTTCTTGCACAGCATGATGAATATGGAAATGTTTAGAAGAATTGCCCATATTTAACCCATGTTGGGTTGCTTGCTGTTTTGGGCATAGGGTAGGGAGGGAGGGAGAAAAATTTGAAACAAGGTTTTGCAAAGGTAAATGTTGAAAATTATCTTTGCATATATTTGGAAGAATGAAATGCTATTTTTAAAAAAGAAACTAAACAGTTAAAAAAAGAATCATGTGAGTTTTCTCAGTTTAATAGGCCTATGTAAAAAAAAAAAAGGGACAACTTTTCCCCCACAAATAGAATTATAAATTTAAAGCTGAAAAGGATTTTAGAGGACATCTAGCTCAATAACCTCCTAAAAAAGGGGAAGTGATTTGATCAGTGACTTGCCTGAGGTCACACAGGTCTAAGATTAGACCAGAGTAGGATTAGAATTCAGTTCTTCTGAAACCAAATCCAGCACTTCTTCCATTATGCTATTGGCTATTCCAGTCTCAAGACCCTGTGCATAATGGAAAATTTATAATAACTATTAAAAAAAGTGCTTTACAATTTGAATAACACTTTAAATATTATGAATTTACATTTATCCTTACACTGCAAGTATTTTCAAAATGTTTGCTAGCTACTTAAATAAGCCAGCAGTTTGTGATCAAGCACACTCTAGTTTATTTATAAAAAATCTTATGTGTCAGAAGTGGGATTTCAACCCATACCTCGATTTGGAGACCAGATTACTCACAGAGAAAGGTAGAATCTTGAGTTTGGTGCCTTAGACCACTCTGCTATCCTAGCATGTCAAGAAAATACAGGTCCTCTATTAGCCAGCACCACATCATCCATATGTAGAACCATCAGTTACAATGAATGGTGATATTTTGAATGCTGTGGATATACTTGGCAGAATAATTTCCTGGGACATCCACATTGATGAGATTTATACTTGCATGGCCAGAGCTAGCTCCATTTTGGGGAGTCTCCAAAGGAAAATGTGAGAGAGGAGAGGTATTAAACTATCAGACTGAAGGTCTACAGATCTGTTGTGCTGAGCTCATTGTTGTATGCCTGTGAACCCTGAACAGTATACAAGCACCATGCCAAGAAACTGAATCACTTCCATTTGAATTGTCCTAGGAAGATTCTGAAGGTCACCTGGCAAGATGAGACACCAGACATTGAGGTCCTTTCTTGAACTAAACTGCCAAGCATTCCAACTCTACTGTAGAAAGCACAACTCCATTGGGCTGGCCACACTGTTTGAATATCAAATGTACACTTGCCAAAAAAAATTATTTTTTAGAGAACTGATACAGGGCAAGCTCACAAAGTGGTCAGAAAAAGTGATACAAGGACATCTCAAGGCATCTTAAGAACTTTAGAATCAGGCCTCATTTCTAAAATATATAGAGAATTGTCTCATATATATAAGAATTCAAGCCACTCTTCAATAGATAAGTAGTCAAGGGATATGAACAGACAATTTTCAGATGATGAAATTAAAACCATCTCTAGTCATATGAAAAGTTGCTCCAAATCACTATTGATCAGAGAAATGCAAATTAAGACAACTCTGAGATACCACTATACACCTGTCAGATTGGCTAAAATGACAGGAAAAGATAACGATGAATGTTGGAGGGGATGTGGGAGGGCTGGGACACTAATACATTGTTGGTGGAACTGTGAACGGATCCAACCATTCTGGAGAGCAATTTGGAGCTATGCTCAAAAAGTTGTCAAACTGTGCATACCCTTTGACCCAGCAGTGTTTCTACTGGGCCTATATCCCAAAGAGATCTTAGAGGAGGGAAAGGGCCCCACATGTGCAAGAATGTTTGTGGCAGCCCTTTTTGTAGTGGCTAGAAACTGGAAACTGAATGGACGCCCATCAATTGGAGAGTGGCTGAATAAATTATGGTACATGAATGTTATGGAATATTATTGTTCTGTAAGAAACGACCAGCAGGATGATTTCAGTGAGGCCTGGAGGGACTTGCATGAACTGATGCTGAGTGAAACGAGCAGAACCAGGAGAACATTATACACAGCAACAACAGTATTACATGATGATCAATTCTGATGGACATGGCTCTCTGCAACAAAGAATTGTCTCAAACCAGTTCCAATTGTTCACTGAAGAAAACCATATACACCCAGAAAGAGGGACATGAAATATGGACCACAACGTAACATTTTCCTGATCTCTATTGAGGTTTGCTTGCATTGTGTTACCTTTCTCTGATTCTTTTTTTTTTCTTGTAGATAGGATTTTTCATGCATAACTTCTCAAGCATTTCAACATTATTAACATGCAGTGGACTTCTGCCATCTAGGGGAGGGGAGGGGACTGGGGGTAAAATTTGTAATGGAAAGCTTTGTAAAGATCAATGTTGGGGAACTACCCATACATATGTTATACAAATAAAAATCTTTAATAATAAAAAAAAGAACTTTAGAATCAATTGTATGACATGGGAGACACTAGCATAGGATCTCCCAGCATGGCGTGCCCTCATCAGAAAAGTCACTGTACTCTATGAGCAAAGTAGAATTGAATTACCCCAAAGGAAACACAAAATAAGCAAAATTAGAGAAGCCACCCCAAATGTTCATTTGGATTATTTGTGTACAATCTGGGGCAGAGCACTCTGAGCTCGTATTAATATAAGCCATAGTTGGACATACTGTAACTCAATTCTAACATAACATTTTGGTCCTCTTCAGAAATGGACAACCACCACATTTATATACCATAAAAAAGTGATGGACATGTATCTCACAATTCTAAGGATGACACTTTGTTATTCAAACAGCATGAATACAGACATGTAAGATTTCCAGTCCGTAACAGAAAATAGGGAAGTCTAATTAGATTGGCTAAGACCAGGTCTTTCTAGAAAGCCATTCAAGAAAACTATTTTGGGAGGGGTCCAGGTCAACCTTCATTCTCCTTGGGGGTCTTATTCCAAGCTTCCAGACTTCAAAACTACCCCCTCTCCCAATCAGATACTTTTCTTCTTCTCACTTCTAATTTACATTTCCCTTTTGTGTAGTGTCTTTTCTCATCAGAATGTAAGCTCCTGAAGGACTTGAGATGTCTTGTCTTTTGCTTTTATTTCACCACCATTTAAGGATAATGCCAGGCACAAAGTAAGCATTTAATAAATGCTTGTTTCCTTTAATCCTTCTTTAATTAAAGTGATAAAAAAAGCCACAAACCTCACCCCAAATCTGACTGCAACCTAGGTATATTCATATATATATATATATATATATATATATATATATATATATATATATATATTGTTTGTTTGTTTTGAGGCAATTGGGGTTAAGTGACTTGCCCAAGGTTACACAGCTAGGAAGTGTTAAGTGTCTGAGATCAAATTTGAACTCGGGTCCTCCTGACTTCAGGGCTTGTGCTCTATCCACTTTGCCACCTAGCTGCCTCTATAGTCACATTTTTTTTTAAGAGTTTGCTATAGCTTTGCTTATTTATTTATTTTTATAAGTACAACTTTTTAACAGATATACAGACTACTGAATTAGTATTCTAAATACCTGAGTTCTAGAATCAAAGTACTTTGGAGACAGACAAGATACATTCTCCCTCCCCCGCAAACAATATAGTTCTTTTTATAAAATAGTATTTTTATTTTTCCAAATACATGCAAAGATAGTTTTCAACATTAACCTTTGTAAAACCTTGTGTTCCAAATATTTCTCCCTTTTTCTCCCCTCCCCTCTCAAGATAGCAAACAATCTGATATAGGGTAAACATATTCACATAAAACTTAATAATATCTGGAATTTGAGAAAAATTTGATTGGTTGGGTTGTGGGAAAGAGGGCCAGTAGACTCTATACATTCCCTTGAATCATTCTTTGAAGAGAGGGTTTTTTGTTGTTCCCACTTTGGGATTTTTTTTTTCTTTTGGCAAAGATCTTGGAGTAGTTTTACAATTTCCTTCCCCAGCTCATTTTACAGGTGAGGAGCAAAGGTCAATAGGATTAAGTGACTTTCCCGAGGTCACACAGCTAGTGTCTGAGGCTGGATTTGAACTTATGAAGATGAATCTTCTTGATTTCAAGCCTACATCTCTATTCACTATATGACCTACCTGAAGAGAAAGCAGTTCTTATCTTCAAAGTCTCTGAGGTGATACAGGATTATCATAGTCTTTAAGTTTTAAGAGACAATTCTGTGTTATTGAATGACAAGGACAGCCTCTGAGGAAGAATACCAGAAGGGAGATGACATGGAAAACTGCAACTCCAAAAGTGACTTACCTTAAGCTTTGGAAAAACTGATGGTTAAGAAAATATGCTCATCTAATAAAGCTTCACCCAATGTTTCTTAATCCAATGCTTTAAAGTCAGAACAGCCCTCACTGAACTATGACAGAGAAATCCAAAGAAAGCATCTTTCATTCTTGGGGATGACCTTGGATAGGTGACCCAAAGATGAGATCCAAAATCCATGCAGATGTGAGATATGCCTTACTTATGGAAAAAAAAAAATCAGACACAGGCATTTTACTTAAACTATATATTTTTACATAAAACAACTCTATATGATACAAGAAAATCAGATAAAAACCACAAAGGTATATAAGTTCTTAAAGGAAATGTGTTCATTTTTGTTTTTAAATTACACTCATATATATAAAAAACAGCCTTTACTGCTACCAGTAAACCAATCGACCCCATCTGCATTTACTGTTAAATGCTTGTGTTTGATGCAAGAAATGTCTATTGGTTAATGGCACACAGTGACAACATAAAAGACTTCTTAACAACAACCCAACTGAATACATGTTTCTTCATATATTAAATATACCAAAAGAGGGCAAAATGACAATTGAGGTGCGGCCATGTTTCCCCATTGTTATATATCAACAACATTTCAATTACTTGACAAATTTTTACTCATAATAGCAAAAAAGCATGTATAGAAACCTTCTTTATTAGCAAAATCTTCTAACAGGTCTAAAAACCCTGTTGTTGGTCACAAGGAGTCAATTATTCTTGATAAAGTTAAAAAGTTAAATTCTGTAAAATTACATCTAAACAGAAGGGGAGAAGCCCACACACAACTGATAAAACTCTTCCTCCCATAAATAACTTGCAGAGTATATTATGCAGTATTACCTTTTTAGGGACAGGACTTTTAATTTCATTGGTACAGGTTTAGGAAATTTTCTCTACCAATGTAGATCATTACCTTCTTGGCAACATATATAGTCTTAGATGGTTGCCTCAGCAAGACCTGAACCCAGTTCTTCTCTCAACTGTCCATTTGGTGGGGGGAGGGAAGAAAGGGAGAAATGAAAACTTCTTTATTATAAATACAGAATAACTTGCCCCACCTTAATAACTCTCTCCCACCCTGCTTTTCCCTTAAGTTATTCAATAATCTCATCCCCAGAATTTTAGCTCAAAATTCTTTTCAAATAGCCATTCTCATAGCTGGCCTATGGCTAAAAATTATTGCTGACCAGTCATCAAACTGAAAATCAAAAACATTTTCTTAGATGCTCATGTTATAGATGCCACCATGAGAGGTATTTAAAGGACATATGTACAATACACACACACACACAAAGGTAGACAAATAGTATAAATAAATTTTCTTTTGGTAACCATAAGGAAAAGGGCTCTTAAATCATGTGTGTAACTCAAAAATACATAGGCACCTTGATAAGTATTCTCCATTTAAACCATCTGTACTTTCAAAAACAAATTCAGCCACCTTACATAACTAAAAATAAACAACCAGCAGCATCTAGTTGTAGAGGAAAGTACTTGAAATCTAACAGCATCCATGTTGCTCCCTTAGCAAAAGAGAAATAAAAAATCATGAGCTAAATCCTTAATCTCCTATTGGCTGTTCATTTTTTTTCAGGGTCTGCCTGTCAAATGGTTCTAACCTCTTCCTTACAGGTCCAGCTATATGCACCCACAGAGTGGTGGCCAAAGATGCTGCAGCATTAAAGGAGGCCTCTGAAATTGGATGGCTCTGCATGGTTTGGGGAAGCACAATTTCTGTGTCTTTCTCCACAGGTCCCTGGTTATTGTTCCCCAAAGGTCCACCTCTTCATTGATATGAGAGGAGAGCTCAATTGCCTTTCATAATGATTTACTGATGTGCTATGAAGTAACCATTACATTTACTTTAAGAATCGACAGTTCATTTTAAGGTAATATGAGAATGGCTTGAAAAATTGTAAGACGCTGACTAAAATCCACACAAAGGAAGAATTAGGAAGTTTTTGAGAGAGAGCCCTATTCATATTTTTAAGGTTAAGACTAGATTTTATTTTAAATAAATTGTTCTGATGATAATATCTGTTTAAGGGGTCAACTCTCCTTTTAGATTTTGCCCAGGTTGAAAAGAAGAGGCAAAGGCTTCCAAAGGGATGCTATTACATAAATACAAATTCTATGTATTTCACAGTAGGGACTTAGCCAGTGCTTTCCTGTGGTGATTCTATGATCAAATGCAGTTTTAAAAATCAAATATAGTCATTAGTGTCATTAGAGAACTACCTGTTCTTCCTTACTGTGGACAGCAGCCAAAGCAATAATTATATGCTCAAAACAATATTGTTTTGATAGACCAAATCAAGTTATAGAAAAAAAAAATTCACCTTAGAGCCTGATAGATTTTTGCCAGAAAGGCAAGACAGTGCCATATAAAATTAAACTGATTATCTAAACTACTCTTCTAGCCCTGGCTTTACCACTAAGGGAAGTCACATATTTTTGAACATCAATTTCCTTCTCTATTAAATGAGGATAAGGATCCATGTTCTGTCTGCCTCACAAAAGGATTACTGCAAGGATCAAATGAGATTGAAGATGTGAAAGAGCTTTTAGACTTAAAATACCTTATAAGCATAAAGTTCTATTGTCACAATTGTTTTCTCATATCCTTAGAAACCAGATCACACTATCTCATGCTCATCCACTTTATTTTTGTGCACTTGACTACTGAAGGTAACTTTTCTTTAATTCTGAGGAGGCTCATGAATCCACATAATTTTATTCTTTTTAGGCATGTCACCATATTTTACATATAGAGAAGAAAAAATAAGCCATGGCTGACATTGTTTACATGTTGAATTTTTTTAAAATCTTATTTCTAAGTCTTTCAGGAAGTCTAATATTATTTGGATCCCAATACATCTCAGAGAATTTTGTCCTTACTACCGTTCACTTAAAATGAAATCTAAGGCAAGCTTTTTAGTCCAAAAAAATGTGGTTTTTGATTCAATCCATACTTATGAGAAATAAGAGCTCTAAGTCTATTCTGAGAAAAAGGACATCATTAAACCAGTGCATGCTACATAACTGTTTCATGAGGCAATGTCAGAATAAACTAAAAAGGTTATTCTTATAATCTTAACCCTATCATACATACTCACCTCAATATACCCAAGGACTGGGCTCCCACACTTAGTGTCTATCATACACTAGCAATTACTCATTCAATTTCTGTAGGATTTCATCTGATTATTTTTTGAGATTTTTTTTTCTTAAAGCAAAAAAAAAAAAATTGAGGCATTTCTCAAAGGAAAACAGAATTGGTTGATCAGTAAGTGCCCTTATGAAGCATTTGTCATCCCTCAGATTGCACTAAACTTGCTTTTTACTACAAAAGATATTCTCATGCCTCCTTCCCATAACACCAGTGTTCAGTAAATGGCTTTAGTATAAGACCACAATATGTTCCATCCAAGATCTTCCTTTGTTTTACTCCACATTGTTTATTTATTGCCTTCGTTGTACCCTTTAAGGGTTTCTAAGTAGGGGCAGAAAGCATATTTCAAAGTAATTTATAATTTCCTGGAAATCTGAATCGACTACTCTATTTATTGCTTCTAAGATCTGAACAACTTTAATGGTGTTCTCTAAGAAGGACCTCACTGACAGTGACTGGTAGCAGATTCTTTTGTTGGCCTCCATTCTAGACTCTAAATGCACAACTCTCTCCTACCCTTTGGTCTTCAAGAAGAGGCACTAAGTCTTCCTTAAGGATGATTGCTATTTGGGTACTATAAAACCCTTTGATATCCTCCTTTTAAGTAGGGCTCTAATCAAAACAAAGTATGGTGAAATCTGGGCAATGAAAATATTTATTTATGGTCCAGAGGCAAAGGCAGCTATAGCCACCATTCCTCTAAAACATACCATGAGCTTTGGACAACCTGAGTAAACTCCAAGTTTTTTGAAGTTTACTCTAAAACCTTATTATAGCTACCTTTCTCTCCCATCTAAGCTGGAGGGTATTGAATCTCCACATAAAGTAGATTAGTTGAGTTATGGAATAATTGTTTTTTAATTCCCACCCTCATTCCATATCTGTTGGCTAATTCAAATAAATGTTCAGTAGGTAGAATTTCAGGTTATATGAGAGAGGTATTTTGGAGACAAGTAAACTTCCTTCAATGAAGGAACCTAAAGCCATCTGGGAGAAGGATGGTAAGAATGCATTTGTCAGTAGGGGATATAGTATTTGTGTTCTCTCTTTGGTCACTCAGTCAAGGGTAGAATAGAAGAAAAAAAAGAATTCTGAGTGACTTCCATCTGTAAACCTGAGAGGCAGCCCTAATGGGCTAAAAAGAAACTCCTGCCATGCTTCTCCCTTTTTCCCCTCTCCAATTGCTTCTAGCCTGGAACAGGAGGTCACCCTTTTGTGAAATTCAACCCTAAATAAAAAGGCAAAGATTCTCACATTAGGGTAGTAGTTACTATCCTGATTTCAGTCAAGATTCCCAAGGACTCCTGGTCCCCACACTTATATATAGGGACACCTGACATCCTGTGGCTCCCAGAATATCTGTGCTGTAGGTGTCCCCCAGTGGAGAAGAAGGGAGGTGTATGTAGTCATCTGGAATGTCTAGAACCCACAGAAATCCTAATCTATTTACGTCCTCCCATTAACCTTGATTAATCCCAGAAATGGTTTGGTTTGGCTATGGAAAAAGTAATATTAATCATTTAAATGGATTGCAGACTGGAGGGTATGTGCATGTGTGTATGAGAGATACCATACAGTTGAATGATAATCAAATTATTAGATATATCTGTGTATATTACACACATACTCATGTGTATATGCATACACACATTCAATCCAACTGAATGGTTAGCAATTATATAAATTATATAATGTATATATAAATTAAATATGTGCCAGATGAAATTTGTTTTAAAGTTTTATTTGATTAGAATATCACCATTATTGTAGGCTGAGCTTTCATGATCTATTGTTTATATATCATGGCTGTCCACTTGTAAGTTAAAAATAATTAAAAGGAAAATTGTTTTGTAGTCCTAAAGACCACACGATATGACACATGCAAATGGTGCATTGATTTAGAGGAGATACCCATATTTCTTAAAAACCTGATTCCCTTTCTTCTCATGAAGTCTCTATTAATTAATTTTTAAAAACATCACAATGTGTATTATGAAGGATTCACTACATTCATACACAATAACTTTTAGATGGCTTATCCCAAAGCAAATGTATACCTGTCAGGAATCATAGACTTGGAAAGGACTTCAGAGTCAACTTATTCCAAATGTGTCAGAGCAGAAATTATCCATTACATTTCTGATAAATGAGATTAGGAAACCCAATTAACTCCAATCTCACTTACCCAAAAAAGAATGAAATTGCAGGTTGCTTAGAATATTGGTAGTTGGATTAGAAAATACTTTGGGTTTTTATAATTGCAAACAGCCTTAAGAAATATAGATTTCCCTATACTAACTCCATAGTACCTAAAATAAACCTAGTTCTTGATTCCTGAGGCAAGATCCTCCACCTGTCCAGAAGTCCAGAGAAACAAGTAAAGTTTCTATTCTGGACAGAAGTTGGTGAGCAGCACAATTGGTTGGAAATACAACAAACTTTGACCTTCTATTTACAAAAAACGCAGACAAGGTATATTTCCTGTTCCTATTTTGTAATACACACATTTAGGGTTAACAAACATCAAACTCCTGGAGCCTAGATCACAATTTGCACCCTAATTTTCCGTTCCCAGTTTGGAAAGCCCTCGCCGAAAGTCATGCAAATCATCAATCTTCCCATCAAGGACTTCCAAAAAGTTCTTGAGTTCCATTTTTAGGTGGCGCTGTCTGTGTTTACTCTCCTCGATGTCTGTCCTTAAAGACCTCACTTTATCTTCGAGATTTTGATTTTCTCTCTCAGAAGCCTGGAATGAAAGGAAAAAGAAGAGTCAGGAAGATTGTCATTGATGGTGCCCATAATTACTAAAATCATTCAACAACATTCCAATTTTAATTATTTGTAGATGTAGAAACTGGGGAAAGAAAGCATGGATGAATGTAATCCAGTTTCTTCTCACTTGTACTACTATAATAGTTTCCTAATTAGTCTCCTGGTTTTGAGTCTTTTCTCCCTTAAATCTATCCTCCACAATGTTGCCAAAGTGATTTTTCTTAAATCTAGTTTTGACCAAGTCACATCTTCCCAGATTCCACCAATAAACTCTAGTGGCCCCATTATCACATCCAAGGTGAAATGTAAATAACTCTGCTTGATATGTAAAAGTTTGTACAATAGGGTCCCATCCTAACTTTTCAGCTATATTACATATTACTCCCTCTCATACAATCTCTGCTCCAACCAAAATTGTCTGAAACAGGTGCGTGCCAAGTCTTAACCTTGGCTATCCCCCATATCTGCATTGTATTCCTTCTCTACCTTTGCTTCTTGGAATCACTGTTTTCCTTCAATGCTCAGCTCAAATACCTTTCCTTCCTTTCTACCACCACTGCTTATAACCCTTCCTCCTCAAAGTTACCTTCATTTTCTTTATAATTGCTTTGTATATGAATATATATTTACATCTTGTATCTTCCACTGGAATGGAGTTTCTTAAGGGCCAGAATTGCTTTGCTTTTGTATTTAAATACACAGCGATTACTATAATTCTCAATACATAGTAATTGCTTACTAAATGCTTGTAGGTTGACTGAATGATTATATCTCATCCCTGGAAGTAAATTTGGTTAATAAATGTTGGGAAAATTTTCTGGTATCTGTAAAGATTGCTTGGTCACATTGACTCTATTTTGGTGATTTTTTTTTTTTTAACCTGGGTTTAAACTGTGCTCTCTCAATATCAAATGAGAAGTTTCATAATATTTTTTCCTGTGAATTTATAAAATGTAGTTATTTGGGTAATATGCCCAGAAACCATTAACCAGCAGCAGAGGCATTTCATTCAAAAGGGAAGTTTGTTGCTCCGATAGGTTCCTGATGTAACCTGAATTGAAACTGCTATATCTGCAACAGTCATCCTCAATGTCTCTACTGAAATTTGCATTAGACCTGCACAAAGCTGATGGAGTGGGTCTTGGACTCAGTCCTCAAACTAGAAAGAAGCCTTCTTAAAACAGTATTACACCAACAACAGAAAGACAAATTCCATTGCATTTAAATTCTGGGGGCAAAACACCAGGTATACAATCACTTTTCACTTCTTCTGAATCAAAAAATTCTAACCTTCAGCATCTAGGAAGCTAAATGAAGTGAAGCTAGAAGATACTAATAAAACAAGTGCCTTCCCCAAAGTCCTCTTTAGATGTGTTTCTGACCAGTACCTCTAATTTCTCTGTGACAAAATCACATTCCGACATGAGTTGAGGTATGATTTCACCTTGTTTTCGAAGATCTTTCAACTCCTGTTGGAAAAAATGAAAGAGGGGAAAAAAGAAGGAAACATGAAAAAGTTAGTTTTGACAAAGAATTCTTTTCACATTTATTGACAAAATCAGAGTAACTATAAAATGTTAACATAGCAAACCAATAATGAAAATAAGGGTAGGATGTGTATTTTTATATAGGATAGTAATAAGGTTGGATTGTATATTATATATGAGTAGGTTGAATTCTATTACATTTTTTCATTAGGTTTAAACTTTTTAGAAGCTTCTTAGATAAAGTAAAGGGACTATGGGTGTGGAACACATACAATCTAGGAGTTTTTAGAAGTGCTGATTAATTTTGTCAAAATGTTTCATTTTCCTTTTATTCTTTGTTATAAGGATAGCTCTATGGGAAAGGAATGAGGGAAAGAAGTAAAGAGATACATTGAAAAATGTGGGTAAGGTAAAAACATTTTAAATAATAATTTGTCTATAATATCACATTAATTAATAAACTAAGCAATTAAAATAATAATTTCAAATAAATCAATTTATTTTTAAAAAGAAATAAATGGCTATCAACATGAGTTGAGTTTGGCTGCCAAACTAATACAATTAGAACTAAACTATCTTTGCAGGACAAAAAGGAGTAAAATTCTAACTTTATAAAGTCAGAATTATTTTCTAACTTTTCAATTATTTTCATTTGTGTTGAATTATTCATGTTCCCATTTGCTGTTTTCTTGGCAAAGACAGTGGTTTGCCATTTCCTTCTCCAGCTCATTTTACAGATGAGAAAATTGAGGCAAACAAGATTGAGACTTACCTGGGACCACACAGCTAGTGTCTGAGGTAGATCTGAATTTAGGAAAATGAGTTTTCCTGATGCCAGGCCTGGGACACTATCTACCATGCCACATAGCTACCCCAGTTTCTAACTACCAGCCAATATTAAATTAATCCCATTTCACATTAGTTCTATTCTTAAATGAAAATGACAAGAATACTGA
The DNA here is from genome assembly GCA_023553655.1 of Myrmecobius fasciatus. Lineage (NCBI taxonomy): Eukaryota > Metazoa > Chordata > Mammalia > Dasyuromorphia > Myrmecobiidae > Myrmecobius > Myrmecobius fasciatus. Next base: position 1,097,843 of record JAJPUD010000010.1, on the reverse strand, counting down.
TAGTAATCTCATCAGAAGGGATTTTTCAAAGTTAGATCTAGCAATTTTCTATCTCCCACTTTTGTACAAGAAATGGATACCAATTGTTTTATTTTAAAGAAAGTATTTTTTGAAACACTCAACTGTTAAAATTAATTATCTGAAATAAAAAGAAACTGAGATACAAAGTTACTGAGCAGCTAAGACTTAATTTTCAAAGCTAGCATTTGCATATCAAACTAGGTCATCTGGCTCCTCAGATGCTGGAGACAAGGAATGATTTACAGAGGCTGATTTTTATAACTTAAGAGAGGAATAAAAAAATTACAGTAAAACTCACTTTAAACATAATTCAGTTGAATGAGTCAGATTATTGATTAATTCACTTCACCTAGGCTTTTTTTTTTTGTACTGTTGGCAATATCTAATTGTCAAAGTGAGACTGTCCCAGAAGTCCTTGCCCTACAGATGATGCCTTTTGTAACCAGAAAGTTCACTATATAAAAGGTACTTGTGATTTGTGGTTAGAAGTCACCTTTTCTCTAACCCCCTCAGCCCCATCTTTCAACTTCAAAATTCCATTGCTAAACTTAATTTCTAATTCAAGAAAAAAAAGGGGGGGGGCAATTTGTCCATTAATACTAGAAAGACAAACTGAACCTTTAGTCAACCTCCTTTCTCCAATTACCAGAAAGGGGAACTTAGCCTTTAAAAAGAGTCTTAGAATCTCTTGATTATTTTATTCCCACCAAAATATGTCTTAATTGAAATTATCTCCTACTAAATGATAGTCTTATTCAATCTATTCACTAAATCTATAGGTAACCTAGACTTGAGACTATATATGTTACTTTGACTTAGTTGTTTGTTAGAGTTAGCTTTTCCCAAAGAAGGGAGTTTAAATCCCATAATCAAATTAAAAATAATCAATATTGATTTCCTTTTCAAAACTTCCCATGAATGCTAGAAAAGTTGACAGCATGATGTAAAGAGTTCTTTTTTTTTTTTTTTTTTTTTTTTTTGTAATAGCACATAGGCTTCATTTTACAATTAAAGGTAAGGCTTAAAATGCAAATTTTCTCAGAAAAGGAAAATTTAGAGATTTAAAATCACAGTAAGGGATAGTTGATATCAAACCTTTTCCTCAGAGTAGATCAAGAAGAGGAAAGGCTCTTTGTTTCCTCTCTTTGATCTGATTTTTCTTGTGCAACATAATTGTGGAAACATGTATGGAAGATTTGCACATGTTTAACATATATTAGATTACTTGCCATCTGGGAGAAGGGATGAGGGGAAGGGAGGGGGAAAAAATTGGAGCAAAAGGTTTTGCAAAGGTGAATGTTGAAAACTATGCATATGCTTTGAAAATAAAAAGCTTTAAAAAAAAAAAAAGAAGAGGAAAGAGCACTTCTAATTTCCAGGAATCAGGAAAAAAATTCTATATAAATGTGGTGTTTTATTATTGTTGTTGCTTAAAGTGAAGGGAGATCATGTCCAGCAATTTGGAAAATACTCAATGCTGGAGGGGCTATGAAAAGACGATCATACCAATATACATTTATACACTTTAAAAAAATAATAAAACACTATATTCATCCAACTGTTCTGGAAAGCTATTTGGAATTATGCTAAGGAAGCCATTAAAATGCCCATATTCTTTGATCCACATATACCATTGCTAGGTATATATTCCAAGGAAGTCAAACACAGAAATATTCCACACACATCAAAATATTCAAAGCAGTACTTTCTGTGGTAGCAAAAAACAAAAACAAAGTTGAAACCCATTAGTTGGGGAACTACTAAACAAATTATGGTGTATGACTATAATAGAATGTTCTGGTACCATAGGAAATATGGAATATAAAGAATTCAGAGAACCATAAAGAGGACTTATATTAACTGATGAAGAAAAAAGTAAATCAATGAAAACAACATACATAATTATCACAATCTAAATGGAAAGAATCGAATCCAAAAAAGAAGAAATTGAATGCTATTATAATTAAAATGATCAAATTTCAACTGGAAAAAAATATGAAAAAAAAATCTTCCTTTCTTAGGAGAAGTGGAAGGGACTATGGACTTGAAAAATTATATAGATTATTAGCTTCAGATGATGTCTTGGTTAGTTTTATTAAACTGCTTTCTCCCTTTTGGTTCATTCATTCATTCATTTATTGTAATAGATGACTCTTTGAGTAGCAGAAAAAGGAATAACAAATATAGAAATAAAAATAAAAGCTATCACAAATTTTTTTGAAATTAAAGAGGAAAGGGAGAACTGCATGGGGCAAGTCCTAAGGTTATAGAATAGACCAAAAGGCAAATTCTAAAAATTTCTTTCTTTGAGGTCATTTAACATTAAAGAGACAGGATATAGCTAATGTCCAGAAACTCAGTGAATCTGGTAATACTGATTTCTTTGTCTCTCTGGACTTTCAAAATATTTCTGGGGTTGATGGATAAGAAGAGAGAACTTCTTTTCTAAAGTTGTTCTGGGGAGGTCTGAAATTTGACCTTATATCACTGACAAGAATCTGGTGAATTTATGCTGGTTTGTTGAGCTAATAAATCGCCATTTTCACATTACTAAGATGCAATATTTTCCCTTTGTTGGTTCTATTCATCTTCTGGCAACAAAGCTTGTTCTACACATTTTATTGTCAAAGTGCCTTCTCAGGCATACTCACAAATTCCCATGATGTTCAGCCAAAGGGCTGTTAACTTAAATTTTCTCCTCTTCTTCCTTCCTCCATCAAATTATAAAAAGGACGGACAGGCAACTCCAGAAGTCAATAAAATATGTTCACTAGTGAATATATTTACTTACCCTCGCATGACAATGGAACAAGGATGTATTCAGATCATTACCCTAATATGTGGGAGAGGTTTTGAAGATACATTAGATTGTTCCAAAAGTACTGTTATTACTGAGTCCTAAAGGCCATCATTCACAGTGCCATTGGGATAGCAGGGACAATGTATGGGACAGCTTTTGAAGATATTTTGGATTGTTCCAGAATTACTGTTATTAGTAAGTCCCAGAGGCCATCATTCACAATGCCATTGGGATAGCAGGAATTACACCAAGAAAAAATATAGAAGACTGTCTCTAATGCTTACTACTTTCAGCTTTCTGTGTCCTTTGTCTCCCGATAGTGCTCTTGTCCCTCTCCTAAGACTCACATGCAATTCTGCTCTTTGGGTCATTACAAGAAATCACACTTGATCCTTCCCAAGTGGATTTGCATTTAATAGGAATTACTCTATACCAAAGGACGAAAACTCTAGTAGAATTTCAGAGAATGAGGAAAGATTTTCAGAAAAAAAGGAGATATGCTTGCCCCTCACTAAATAACCAAATCCAACTCTTTAGGTGGAAAAGATTTTGAGTTCTGAAAGGATATGCCAATGAGCATGGGTCATGCAGGTTCTTTTTAGAGCTGGAAAAGCCTAGTGTAAGTTTTATGTTCAATGTCTGAGCATCCTCAATTTTTCAAGCAATAGCAACTCTTAGGATTATAGATCCATTATTGTAAGGGACCTTAAAGGTCATATTATCTGATTCCTCCATTTCACAGAGGTTCCCAAGACTTGTGCAAGGTCACACAGGTAGAAGTTAGTAAAGCTTGAATTTGAATCCAGTTCCCATGATCTCAAGTTTAGCTTCCTTTCCATTGTACCAACCCATATTATTGGAGGTAGTGTTCACAATCACAAAATCATATATTTTTATGGTACTAGAATAGGAGTCATTCTTGAAATTAAACTGTTAGAATTATAAGACTGGACATGGACCTAGGAGAAGTAAGTGCCAAAAGAACCTCTGAAGAGAACAAGTGACCACTAAAGGAAACCTCATCTATCCTATATATAAAAAGGGTTTTTGTTGTTATTTGTTATTTGTCTTTCATTTTTGAAGAGGACCATGACATCAGGGAGGTACTACTATGACATGCAAGTGAATTAGATTTAAATGAGAGAGAACTGTTCAAGGTCACTCACCTCACTAGTAGGGATACCCTTTTTCAAGTTTCTCTTGGAATCTGATATTTAAAAATGGGCAGTTGGGTAGCACCATAGAGCAGAGACCGTCAGGTCTAAAGTCAGGGACACTCATCTTGAGTCAAATCCAGCCTCAGATAGTTATTAGCTGTGTGACCCATGGCAAGTCACTTAACCTGATTTGCCTCAGTTTCCTTATCTGTAAAATGAGCCAGAGAAGAAAATGGCAAACCACTCCAATTTCTTTGCCACAAAAACCCCAAAATGGGGCTATGAAGAGTTGGACACAACTGAAATGACTGAACAATAACCAATAGCAAGATTCTGGTTTCTTTGGTTCAATGTGTACAGGTAGGGTTAGGGAATAGGGACTAGATTTGTGGCTTCACTGATATGAGAAATTCCTGAAAAATAAACTCTGCTAGTATGTGTTGGTACCTTCCCTATAACTTACCCCTAAATAATTACCTAGAACACCATGAGAATAAGTGATAGCTTAGGGTCATAGAACCAGTAAATGTCAGTGGAGGAGCTTGAAAATTCAGTCCTTACAAGCTCTGAGGCTGGTTGTCCATTCACCACATTATACTGTCTCTGAATGTGCTGTCATCTACAAATATTTACTATAGAAGCAATCTTGACAGTGAGTAACAACAGAAAGCAAGAAAAGCAACATCTATTGCTTCACTCTTCAATTTATTTTCCTACTTAAATGAATTTTTTTTAATGTGGACACCTTTCTATTTAAAAAACAAAAAAAAAATTCTCTATTTTAGGTACTCTTATAATGGAATTTTATAGTAGGCATTATTATAAACCCATCTCAGTATCCTAATTTTATTCAATTTGATAAATCAACATATATATATATATATATATATATATATATATATATATATATATATATATATATATATATTTGCTGAGGTAATTGGGGTTAAGTGGCTTGACCAGGGTCACATAGCCAGGAAGTGTTATTGTCTGAGGCCAGATTTGAACTCAGGTCCTTCTGACTTCAGGGCTAGTGCTCTATCCACTACACCAACTAGCCACCCCAACTAATAACTATTTACTGAACTTTTCCTGTGGGTAAATCTCAATGCATTTATGTTCCTTAGTTGGAACAATGTCACTACATAGGCTATTTTTTGATGAGTTCAGATTTTCAAAAGGTTTTGTATACAGGATAGAGGAGGAGCATAGAAACAAGAATGAATAAAATGCTTAGCATGAAACTGTAAGAATGTTAAGTGGACTAATACTCACAAGGAGCTTTGAACAATGTCTAAGAACAATAAAAGGGGCTATTAAAAAATAATGGTGTGCAACTGTGATGGACTTGACTTTTTTCAACCAAGGAGGTGATTTGGGCAAATTCCAATGGACTTATCATAGAGAGAGCCATCTGCATGCAGAGAGAGAATTATGGGGACAATGTAGAACACAACATAGTATTTTCACCTGTTTTTGTTGTTGTTTGCATGCTTGTTTTTTTTCTTTCTCATTTTTTCTTTTTTTTTGTTCTGATTTTGTGTGTGTGTGTGTGTGTGTGTGTGTAGCATGATAAATATGGAAAAATATTTAGAAGAATTACACATGTTTAACCTATATTGGATTACTTGCTGTCTACTAGAGGGGGGAAGTGAAGAGGGAAGCAGAAAAGTTTTGCAAGGATGAATGTTGAAAACCATCTTCACATGTATTTTGAAAATAAAAAAACTATTATAAAAATGGTAATGAGAAAAAGCACAACAAAAAAGGAACAGACTCATTAGTAAGGATTGATGACATAATCTGGTCACCTCTTTTGGCTCTAATTGATGTCATGCACTCTTAAGAATGACCCTTAGACTACCTGACCTTGGAAATGATATAGTTAGGAATTTTTTTCCTTAAGGCTACATGTTGCTTTAGTTTAGCCAGGATGCTGAATCCCAAAAGATTGCTGCTTGTCAGATAACAGCCTGTTGGTCAGTGATTATGGAGTTTCAGAGAGTAATGAGCAACAACAAAGGTGTTAAAAGTTAATGCAGTTGCAGAACAAAATTGGGTGCCTGCCATTTGTCCCACTGATGTTTCAGGCCTAAAAACACACCTCAAGAAGGCACCCCTTCTTGCACTCTGCCCAGGGGACTATGGATACTGCCCCTGCACACAAAGTCACAACCAGACAACTTCTCAACTCCACCTCTAAACCATAAAAGTAGCATATCAGTGACATGAAGCATCTGATTTCTCTATCTTTCCCCTATACATTTACATTTTAGCTCTTAACTAACTTCTTTTGGAATTTAGTCCACTTTGATGGAAATCACAATTATAACAAACTTTTCCCCTTGTCTTACAGATGGGTCTAAACCTACAAGTTCTTTTGAGACATCTTAGGACACTGCTCTGGAACCCCAAAATTTTTGGAGTCCCTACTGAATTCCAAAATCATGATGAATTCTACTTTAAAATGCTAAGAGATGAGAATAGAGGAAGTGTTCCAGATGTTAAATTTAAAGATTTAAAAAAAAAAAAAGCCAGGTTCTCTACTTTACCTGCCTTTAGAAAATAGGAAAGGACCACATACTAAATTGTTTGAGGAAATGCTGGTTTTGATTTGACATCTTTTAACTTAATAAAATTTTCAGTAATATCACCACTAATGCTGCACCTTATTCTGGGGTGAAAATTACTACTCTAAGAAAGTGAAAGCAGCTACCTAGGGTGTGGAAGAGGAAGGAAAGATGTCCTCTCTCTCCAAGTCTGCCTGAAGGGCCCTTCATAGCTTAAGACAGAAAACAGATACAACCACAGCAAATACTCTACTGTCCTTCTTATCCTTACTTACCCTCTCCTTGTCTTGAACTTCAGACTCCAGGGCCTCCAATCTCTTGCTCAGCTGTGCATTCCTCTCCTTCTCCTTATTTATTTCATTACATTGTTCTTCCAGTTCTTCAATCTTCAATATCATTACAGAGAAAAGCAAAAATGCTCATTAATTTAAAAAAAATTGTATTTAAAACTGAAGACAAAATTAAAAAAAAAAACAAAATAGAAAAAGACAGGAGAGGAAATTTTTTAAAAAAATATAATTTACCCAGTAGAGCATCAAAGATTTAAAATATGTAACAATAAACTTCCATTTCAAGAAAGCATATATAATAATAAAGAAGTTATATTTGTGATTGTCCATCTTTTCTTTGCTTCCATTTTTTATTCTCTGCTATGAACTTTTTACTTTGTTCTTTTTTCTCCTTTTCTGCCCCTTCCCCTTCCCCAAGTAGGCTAGAATTAAGTACAGGCATACACACATCTCCCCCCCCATATATATATATATATATATATATATATATATATATAT
>JAJPUD010000010.1:998868-1090407 GCA_023553655.1 Myrmecobius fasciatus | reverse complement strand
GATGCACACATTTATATATATATATATATACATATATATGTATATATGTACATTTACACATATAAAAACATGCATCTAAAACAATATTAATATGGCTGAGATATAATGTAGATCTCTTTTTAAAGCCTGTTTTTAAAATAAATACATGGATAATTTTCAGTATTCACCCTTACAAAATCTTGTGTCCTAAATTTTTTTCTCTCCTGTCCCCCTAACCTCTTCCCTAGATGGCAAGTAATCGAATATATGTTAAATATGTGCTATTCTTTTATACATATTTCCACAAATTGGATTTCTCTCTTGATTGAACCTTTTAAGTAAGACTCATTAACTCTTGATGCAACATAAAAGATCTCAGGCTCTATTTTTATATACCTTCCCTCATTTTCTGCTCCCCCCAAAATTAAAAACCCCACTTTAAAAAATTAACTAACTTATTTACAACAATCCCCTATAACTCAGTAGCCTCTATGTGAAACTCCCTATGGAATCTATCTGCTCTCCTCTGACCTGAGATCTTAGGTAATTATGGCTCAGTTGTTGCATAATTAGTTAGTAACATGTCTTAGTTTCAGGATAATTTGTGTTTCTATTTTCATGCTCCTGTTGCAAGCTAGTAAATGATAGTTTTCTTCAAAGATTCAGGCAAAGGCAAGGGTCAGCAGTCCACTGGATCTATTTGTTTTCATGCTAAAAGGTTTTTATAGCAATATATTCATGCACTGAATATATTTTGTTTCATTCCAAGCCCCATTATGATACCATGTAACTACACTTTCAGGCAAGGGAGTGATTTCCAAATAGGCAATTATGGCATTCAACTTTCGAGCACAATAAAGATATGGATGAGGGGATCTACTTCTCTGACTCTTCCTTAGAGGGAGTAGAGTAAGGTTTAAATGGTAAAGTCTAAGAAACTTTCTCCTTCCTAGTTAAAGACATGTAGCCTAGTCCTTTCTCCCTAGAACTACTCCCTAGAACTCCCTAAAACTACATAAGGAGACACTGAAATAAGAGTGAATAAATCTGGTTTCATTTCCATCTAGTCAGATAGCTGAGTGGCTAGGACATCTAGATTGGAAGTCAAGGACAAGTGAGTTTGAATCATGCTTCAGATACTTGCTAGCTGTATGATCCTGGGCAAAGCACTTAATATTTCTCAGCCTCAGTTTATTCAATTGTAAAAGTATAATATCTACCTTGGAGAGTTGTTGTAAGGAACACATGAAATAACATATGGAAGGCACTTTACAGACTTTAATAAATGTGAGTTGAATATCATTTCATATCACATTATACAACATAATGTCTTATTATGTAATATCTTATTGTATTGTATTATATTAAACCCCAAAGCTACGCCAGTAGAGCACAAATACTGACTGATCCTACCAAGCTGGAAAGGTCTGTTTTTAGATTGATTCTGCTTTTTGAGGACCAGCCTGGCTAAGTGTGAAGGATCTCTTCATTAGGAAACAATTTTCCCCCACAGCATCTCATACAAGTAGATATTGAGGAACTGCCACTTTTGTTAGACAGAGGATTCATGTAAATGAAACCACAAATCTATTAAATATTATAGCACTAAAGATGAGCCCTAAGATTAATGGATTGTTTCATATGGGTGAGGTTTTCACTTATAGTGACTCTATTGGTAGTACTGTAGAAATGGCAAGAATGAAAACATCTGCCTAATATGCCACATAAAAACAAATTAATGATCAGGTACCTACTTGTTTTTGACAGTATGAAGTTAAATTAAATTTTGAGTAACATATAATGCATAAAAGCTAATGCAATTCAATCTCCAGGTCAGTTTGTCCTAAATAGTCAATATCTAAGTCCCAAGAGACAAATTAAAATTCATATGCCAAATAGTGCACTGTTGGTAGAATTGTAAATCAGTTCAAATCTTCTAGGAAATAATGTGAAATTAGATGAAAAACATTACTAAACAGTATATGGAGGTTGGGCAACTAGGTAGCACAGTGGATAGAATGCAAGGCTTGGAGTCAGGAAGAGTCATCTTCCCAGGTTCAAATCTGGTCTCAGACACTTAATAGCTGTGTGACCCTGGGGCACCTTATTTGACTCAGTTTCCTTATATGCAAAATAAGCTGGAAAAGAAAATGGCAAACTGCTGCAACATCTTTGCCAAGGAAACCCCAAATAGGGTCACAGCATTAGACACAACTGCAAAATAAATGAACAAATAAAATGGAGGCTACATACTGTGGACTTGCTTGTGATCTATGTATCTGTGAAAATATGCCTGTAACTCTTTTGTATGCAATTTGATAGATATTGTATAACTTGTGCCTATAGCAAGAATATCTGCACTTGATACAATTTGCAAAGATTACCGCCTCCCCCAATCCCTTTTTATAGATGAAGAAAGATAATAGGCATTGCTGTGGTGGAACAAAAAAAAAAGAAAAAAAAAGACAATTAATGGATAATTGCACAAAAACAGGAAATGGAAGAATGAGAACTTCATTTTCCATGAGAACTTATTCATCACTGCTGCAAGTTAATTTCAGCAGATGAAGATGAAGAAGCATTAGAGGGCTCTAGTACATTCATGATGTTACAGGGAAATAGTGAAATGCGGGATCCCAATAGTCCTGGAGTATTCCTGACTCCCTGTGGAATAAGAAGATGAGACATGCAGGCTGTGCAAAAGCTAATAAGACTTAAATTATGTCAGAATTTGTATGACATGTTTGAGAAAAAGCAAACTAAGACACATTTAAGGAATACAATTAGACTGTTGAGATTTTGCCTAAGTTTTCCCTAACAGAATCCTGAATTTGGGTAAGAACTTGAAGTCCAATCTTCTTTTGGAGAAAGGGATGTAAAAGCAGAGGAAAGTAATCATTCAAGGCTGCTACTTTACTCTCTAGTTTGGTCCTGATTAAGTACTTTACTATTTCAAAGTTATTCACCACTTAAGTTTGTCTAGAATTGAGCTAATTTCTAAAATTCCTATTTTTCCAACTGAATGTAGGACAAAGCAAGCAGATACTATTTACCAATAAAAATCCCTAGAATTTGAACCTATTTATAAGAGTTTAGATAAGAGATTACATATTCAATTAGTTTTCTTTCTAAATTGAGAACATTAAATAATTACACATAACATGCATATGCAATTTAAAAAAAGCTTCAATTCTATATTATGGCTAGTAAGGTAAAGGAAAAAAAGAAAGTGGAAATAGCCTAGAGGAAGGAAGTAGGGGAAGAGGACAAAAACTTTCTCTCTAGCCAAATAGAAGAGGAAAAATGCCCCCTTATAAAAATCCTATTTTCTTTCTTCTTCTCTATTTTTCATTGGCCCATATCTTTCATCTAGATAACCTGTGCCCAGCATACAGCAAGCCAAGCTTCTCATTCAACTAAATAAACTTGCACACAATTCCAGGCAGCCTAGGCAGTCTGACTTACCTTATTCCTGAGACGATCATTCTCATCTCGGCAAATAGAAAACTGCTTTTTCCATTGATCTACACTGGCAGCAGATTCTTGAAGTGCAGCTGTCAGTCTGGCATTGCTTTCTCTCAGAGTTTGCAGCTCAATCTCCCATTTCTTCACATTGGATGCACTGTTGTGATGATAAGGATGAAGGTTAAATTCAATACCATAGAGCTTGATCTCCCATGAAAAAATCTGGCCCTCTCATATCCATACTAGAATATAGAGTAGAAGTCAACATCTCTATATTTTAGAACCTCCATTTCCCCTCCCTACTTAATATAAAGCCTATTTTTCTAAAGAGAAAATCATATTATCTCCAATATTATACAAGTCCCATTAAAGATAACCAACCATTCTCTGATCTATATCAAATGTCAACCTAACTCTTCCCCAAAATAAGTGATTGTATGATTAATTAACATTTTAAACTCTTCTCTCATTTGGTTGCTCCGTTTCATCCTTTTAAAATTCTTAATTAAGAGACAAAATAATAGTCTGAGGCTACATGATATGTTAGAGACTAACAAATAGGTCCTCTATTCTTATTCCTATATATTCTTACAAATCACCTACTGATCCCACTCCACAGGCACCTGCTGTTGGCAATTCCTGACTAGATCCTGAGACTTGAAAAAAAAAAGTCTTCTATGAAGTATTAAAAACCTTGAAAGTCTTCTATGAAGTCTTTAAAGTCTAGAAAGGCTTTTATGATGTACTCACACAATAAGGCAGTGTCACAAGTAAACAATTTCAAGGAAAAAACAACACCCTGATTGGAAAACCCTCCAAGTGCTATTATCTTTTTTTTTTTAAAGATTTGAGGACTGAGATGATCCCCTTTAGCTTCTTTCCCTAGAAATGTCTTTGGCACAAAAGAAAGAGAAAGTTCCTTAGATTAAGAAAATTCAACTGGTTTTATCTGCTACATATTCTATGGCTTAAGACCCTCAATTTTATCATTTGATTTTCCTTTGAGTATCTTTGAGCATTCATCTGAAAAAACCTTCAGTTTTGCAACCCCAAAGCTTTATCATAGAGATGAAAATATTTTTACTACATCAATGTCTTCATTAGGGTTAAAAGAAAGTAAGTTTCATACTAGTAGTCATGATTCCTTTACACAATCTTCAAGTTATCTTCTTTATTCTAAACCTTTAAATCTTTGACACTTAAGTTAATCTCTAACAACACCTGGAAAGAGTTTCACAATAAAACTTAATTGTAAGATTTCTGGAAAGAGGGATTACCAACCTGACAGTTACTCAATGATAGCACTAGCTACTGACCTAAATTTCTCTTCTCTGTGTTAATATCAACTTACTCAACTGTATCAAAATAATTTTGTAAACTTTTTTTCTTGTTATATAGTCAGCCTCAAATGTCTGAACTTGACATAAAGCCTTGTACTTTAACACAATAAGAATCATCAAAACTCATTTGAATTGGTCAAACAAGTTGAGCTGATTTAAGAAAATGGCTTAAAGTTCACTCATATTCACTCACTTGCTCATTAATCTTGAATGTTGAAGCAAGATTAATTTCAGATATGGAACCATTATATTTCAGCAGTCCAAAATGACCACACACACACACACACGCGCACACACACACACACACACACACACACACACACACAAACATACATTCTGAGAACTTATTTATCATTAATAAGGATTGCTGACAATGCAAATCAAGTCAGTTCAGAATCTAAAATAAGATAGACCTGTCTGAAAAATTATAAAATTACAAGACATTCTCTATTGGGTCAGATTCCTGGAGTTGAGTTAGCTTAGTCTAGTTAAGTTACAGGGCTGGATAGATACATTTCTTTTCAGTTGAAGAATGTTTATATTTAACTTCCTTTTCCTAAAAAGAGAAAGCAGAATCCTTACTTCTTCCTCTAAGAGAAAACTTGTTAGCTTCTGTTAGAATTCCTCTGATTATGTGTGGGCAGAGAGCCAGTGTAGGAGGAAGAAAAATTCGGTGCTTTTCTGTGCAGCATCTTCCTTCAGTTCACATAAAAGCTACCTCTAGGTGTCGTATTCAGGTTTCTTTCTTTAATGGTCAACTCACTAAAACATCCTCCTTCCCAATAAAAAGAATCGAAATACCACCAAGGAGAAATTGAACAGCTGGAGAAATAATTTAGAAGTGATATTACCAGTACCTCTGTGTGAGAGCCAACTTGAGCTTCTCATTTTCTGATTTCAGATGTGCTTCAGCAGGGCCATGAGATGCTTTTTCATCGTCAGTTCCATTCACACTTGATGCCTGAGTAGAAGATGAGGTTTCACATCCTGATTCCTATAACAGGGGTCACAGAAGTCGCCTAAACTAAACTAATACACTTTTCTTCCCACATTTGTAAATGAGAGATATGGAAAACAAGACATACACACATGTACACAGGTGTACATGTATACAGACAAAGAGAGAATGGAATGTTTTGCTTCTTGGGGGCACAAGGGACAACCACCTTTTCAAAAGTCAAAAGTGATATCAAAATTTGTGCATGAAAGCACAGCCCTTCAGTTCATAGGAGGATCCCTCAGTCCTTCAATAGCTATCTATTTCCTCAGGCTTTACACACCATTCTAACAAGCTTGCTTTAGTTTTTAGACTTCCCATCACCCTGAAAAGCAGCAAATTTTATGATTATAAGTGACATGATATAAATTATATAATTATAAGATTAACACATTAATTATTGCTAATAATAATTATTATTAAACTGGAGACATAATATAAACTCAAAGAGTAGGGAATAGCTAACAAACTATGGTATATTAATGAAATTGATGTATTACTGTGTCACCAGGAATAAAGAACATAGAAGAAATATAAAGAATATCACCAGAGACAACAAAATTAATACATAAAAGATGGGTCAGCACATAACAAGAGTCAGGGATAATTGATATACAGTTTGTGTGTTCCATTCATATCCATGCAATATCAAGAGAATAAGAGGAAAAAAATATTAAGTTTTGGTGCTATAGATGTCAATCCTCAGCTATGACTGATTTTCTAGGGAATATAGAAACTAAAATATCACTGCATATTTGAAATCTAACCAGCAGAAGAGAAAAATAACAAAGACCTTTTGCATGTTCTCTGTGCCATCCCTAGTCAAGGTGGAGAAAAATGAAAAGATTTTAATAAATCTCATACTTTTAGATTATCAAGTGACAACTGCATTTTGACACTTGAAATTTAAACAACAAAAGTCAAAGATGTTATCATGGAATGGAAATGATAATGTTCAATTTTTTAGAGATGATCTCTTTAAGCAATATTGTGAAACTTATATACAGCTCATGGGCGATTCTAGGGACTCAATTCTATAAGTCTGGAAAACTTAAAGAAAACTTCCTAAAACTTCCTAAAAGTACCACTCCACCAAATTCACCTTCTGGATAAAAGTTAATAATGTCTTCATTAATCCAATGGTTTCCTCTCTGCCCTCATCTCCTCAGTCCTCATTTTTTTCAGATATCTATATTTATTTGTATATTATTTGCATGTATATACATGCATACTTATGTATACATGTATATGAACACATATATACATGTGTGTGTACATGTGTACACACACACACATTCTGGTTCTGGTTCTACTTCTCTTGTTATCCCTAGTGCTTAGCACAAATCCTGGCAAACAACAAGTACTTAAAAAATTCTTGTTGATTGATCTCTCTGTAGCACATGGTACTGTTCACCACTCTTATTTATACTATCTTCTTGAATTGAATTATATTGTATTAGATCTTAGTTTTCCTCCTAAGCCTCTAACATTTTTGATGATTCTTCTTCTTCCCCTCATCCTGTCAGCATATTCTAAGACTCTTCTCCCCTCTTCTATATCTACATTCCATCTCTTAGAGGGCCCATTCATTAACCTTAGCTATTTCTTCCACTTTCAACTCCAAATTATAGTTTTAGTAATGATCTCTTATCACACAATCACCAAGTTCTCTTGATTTTCATACTATTGTATTCCTTACATTCAAGGCTTCTTTTCCATTCCCAAGGGCCACTAATCTAGTCAGGAGGAAGCATTATAAAAAACACTAGTTCAGTCAGAATATCCTCAACCTGATTTTCAATTACACCACTTAACTATATGTGAGCCATGGAGAAGTCAATTCTCTAAGTCTCACTTTCCTGATCTGTAAAATGAATATCTGCTTATCTATCCCACGGGGTTGTTGTGAAAAATCAAATGATTTCCAAGAATATCTTGTACAATAATGACTTAATTAGCATTATCTTCCAACAAGGTTGTTGATATAAGTAAATTCTACTGTAATAAAATTAAATTTCACTGTAACACTATCACATATATGATATTGTACCTATAGAATTGCTCCCTCAAATGTTATTTTGAAAATGTGACCCTTTCAAAGAACCAATTAATGATGTTTGGTGGAGCACACCTGTCAATGGATATGAAGACACTTTGTTAAATCTAACATGTTACTTAGATTTAAGACACCAGCAGTAAAAATTTAGGCTTTCATTATCTTATTGCCTTGACTACAGCCATAGTCTAACTAATTTTCTACCTTCCTTCTTCAACATAGTCTACAATGAAGACTTCCAGTTTAATTTTTCTAAAATAGCTTTCATCCAGTCACTTCTAAAGTCAGATGTCTCTAGTAGCTTTCCATGGCCCATAGAACAAAATCCATACCATTCAACTGTAAATCTAAGATCCTCCATAGGCTGAAGCCAATCTATCTAACCCAATCTCTTTCAGCTAAAGCCTCACCTTCCCCTAAGCCTATCTCCTAATCTATTAAGCTCTCCACAACATTCTTTGTTCACTCACAACTACAACTCTTTGCTAAAGTTCCCAACTCCCAGAATAACTTTCCCCCTAATATCTATCCAAACAAAATCCACCCCTCATGGTCTAGCTGTCTTCAACAGCTCTAGCCCCCAATGATTTCTTCCTATTTCTAAACTATTCCACTTACTGTCCCCAACACTAATCATTTCTTGACATTTTAAACTGTTATATTTTCTATCCTTAGTAAGGACACAATTTGTCAAAGCCAGAAATTGGGACCATCCCTTCCTCTTATCGCATCACTTTAAATTTCTTTCTGATTCTTCTATAGTATGGGTTCTTATTCTTTTTTATGTGTGCCATGGAAATGTCTGGCAGTTTGGTAAAGTCTACAAACCCCTCTGGACTATGTAAAAAGACACAGGATTAAAAAAGAAACTATTTATTGAAATGCAGTTATTAAAATAATTCTAAAAACAAATTTATGGACTCCAGGTTAAGAATTGCTGCCCTATCTAGCATAGTGCTCTAGCAGATTTTCCATGAGTATTTTAATGAATAACTAGCAATTCCATTAAGCAAAGAGATAATTATTGTCACTTTGCAAGTTCTAAATTTATTTTCAAAGATACAGCAACATAAATTTAAGTGAGAAACTTATTTTCACTTTTTCATGTTGACCTAGTTAAAATCATTACATTGCTTTATATTATTGTTAGAAACTTGAAAATATGTTTGTTAAAATCAATATATTTATTCATTTTAGTACATGCAAAGTGCTTAAGGAATTTTGTTTTCACTTTTTTCTTGATGAACAATTTTAGTCTGCTATTTGAAAAGATGGCTGTTGACCAATCAAGGTAGAAAAGAGATACCTCTCCCAAATTGATAAATAGCTTATTAAACCTGACTACTCATGTAATGATCTTATCAACTCCCAGCTTTAATTTGCTTTGCTAAATAATACAAAAACAAAAAAAAAGCATCATCATTCCATTTTTCCATAGCTAGAAAACTACTATAAAATTATTTTTAATCACAAAATGCATGTTTTGGGGGCAGCTAGGTGGTGTAGTGGTTAGAGCACCAGCCCTGAAGTCAGGAGGTCCTGAGTTCAAATCTGGTCTCAGACACTTAACATTTCCTAGCTGTGTGACCCTGAGCAAGTCACTTAACCTCAATTGCCTCAGCAAAAAGCAAAAAAAAAAAAAAATGCATGTTTTTAAAACACATTTTCTAAAAATGAAAAACATCTATAGCTGAACTGTAAAGAATATGGGTATTAGGATTATAACATACACAAATGATTTTTTAAATGCAATTCATTTGTATTTTACTGTTTAATAAGAGTCTTAGTAATTCAAATAGTTGGTTATGGTAATATATATGTGTGTGTGTGTGTGAGTATACATATATATAAATGTATGTATGTATATGTGTGTATGTATATATTTTAAAATGTGTGTAAATACCTATATGACAAAATACAAGGTCATTACTATTATTAAGAGGGATATTAGATTATATGTTAACTCTGAAATTATTTTTTTCTATTAAAAGTATAAACAGTGATGGTATTTTTCTGAATCTACTCCAAGTACAACTCAGGATGTCACTGCTTTTCTAAAGCAATGTTCTTCACTCTACTATTACAGAGGACCATACTTAATAGATATAGATGTCTTGAATTCATATTAAAATAAAATCAAACTGTATTTAGTCAATCCACTTTAATAAGGTTGTTATTGGAATAACATGCCAGCCTTTGTATGATAATGCTAGATTTCCTCTAAAATCAGAACAAAACTGAAATCCATCTTTTAGCATGAAACTTTTTTACCTTAATACTCACAGTGAGTATTATTGAGTAAAAGGCCATTCAAAGAGATTTTCTCCCAGTACAACTTCTTAGAAGTAAAAAGTTTTCTATCAAAATTACATATGGTTTCACTTCCTCTGACATTCAGGAGTTCTGTAAAAACGTTGGTAAACACCAGGAGAATCTTATAGGACAACAAAGTGCAGACAACCTTTACAAAATCTTCATTGTCAATATTTGTTGTTTAGGGATTTTCAAGGGGGTTTTTGCCCAAAGCATTCATGAAACCTAATAACTGATGAAATACAGGTTTATTTCCTGGATATTTTACTTACTTGAGAATGATTGCTTGAAGTCTCGATTTTCTCTTGAGACTTGTCTCTAGCTAATTTGGCAGCTTCCTTCACTTCCTGGAATTTCTCTGCAAACTGAACATTAATAATTTTACTGAAGTCATTCCTGGCCCCAAACGTTATTGCTGTTCAGAATCATCATCACCATTATGCATCCTTCTCAAGTCAGCAAATACTGTGTGTGCAAAAAAAAAAAAAAAAAAAAGCAACAGCAAGCTTTTTAGATAACTTTTAGAAAGTCAGGAAAATGTTTCCTAAAAGCGTAGCAAGAGCTTTTGCTAATAAATACTAGAAAACAAATTTACTCAGCTATGACAACCTTAACTTTTAGGAGAAAGATTGGAAATTTAATAAAGACTCATGGGTTGTTACCAAAATACAATAATTAAAAATGATATTGATTGAGATGAAGGTAAAAATTATTTAGTAACTGCACAGAAAAATTCACTGTGTCCCAGGAAACAAAGAAAAATCATATATGTACATAAAGAGGAAGAAGTAAAGGATGGCAGGGTTTTTTTTAAGCTTTCATATTATTAAATACTTCTTTTAGCTACTATTTAAATTAAACTTGGAAATAAACCCTTACCATGGGGATAATGGAAAACTGACTTTATGTATTAAAAAGATAGACAAAGAAAATGCATTAAGAGCCAGATTATCTATAGAGTGACTAATATTAGCCAGGTGGAAGCCAAATTATATATCAAAATTGTCTTTTAAAGTTTTTGTTTTTTTAGCAAAAGTTACTTCTTGTTTTTAATCACACAATTATAATTCAGTTTTATTACTTTAATTTCAACCATACAAAGAATATCAGGAATAACAGATGAATCAATATTTACTTTGCACGGAATGCAGTCTCAACCTCAACATTGACATATAATTTTCCCTCTTCAGAAAAGTTTTGCTAAATATTGAAAAGTAGGTAGGACTTAGCCTTCACAGGCATTTTTACTGTGACATATTCCAAAGTTGCCTTTAGGATAGGAGTGTTCCATATCTACTAGAAAAAGTTGGTACTTGACCTAAAGGGATTAGAGACAGGAAGAAAACAGAAGCCAGTGGAAAATGAGTATGTATCAGTTAGCAAACAGTAAGTCTCTCTACAACCTTAAGCATCTAAAGGAACATCAAATCTACCATTTAAAAAAAAAAAAAAAAAAGTGTGCCTGAAAAGGAAGGAACAGCTCCTGAGCAAGAAGCCAGGAAAAAACAAACAAAAAAAACCCAAAGACCTAATTATAACATCCATTACACTGTGATTGTCTGTTTCTCATTAAAAGGAAAGGAGTGTTCTTATTGACATATGATGGCTATATAAAGCCAGATTTGAAACCAGATACTTTGATTCCAAGGTGCAGGTAGGTGGCATGATGAGCAGAGTCTTAGATCTGGAGTCAGGAAAACTTATCTTCCCTAGTTCAAATCTGGCTTCAGATACTTAATAACTGTGTGACTCTAGGCAAGTCCCTTAATCTTAATTGCCTCAGTTTCCTCATCTATAAAATGACCTGAAGAAGGAAATGGTAAATCATTCCAATATCTTTGCCAAGAAAACCCTACATATGGATATGACTGAAAAAATGACTGGATGATGATGATGATTCTGATTCCAAATCCAACATTCTGCCACAAAATTTCAGGTTGCAATCTTATATGAGGTCATTTAATTGGTTGGAGGGGGATGGTGTTACAAAATTATAATTTATTATCAGCAAATGTTTGATTTGTATCCCTATTTTATACATCTATATAACCTGAGTTGCATAAAATTTCTCAGTTGAAAAGGGGTTTTGAGTGGGGAAAAGTTTAAGAAACCTTGTTCTACCACACCAGCAGAATAAAGCTCAGTATATAAAAATGACCTAAACAACCCTGAACTTTTTGTAGCTGAAAGATCAATAGGTTCCTCTCTCTGGTTCAATGCTCACTGAGAAGACAAGTTTTTAATAAGCAAATACAGTTTATTGCTGTATGTGTTTGGAGAAAGATAGCTTTGGTGATTCAAAGTGAGACATGGAATTAGAAGTTGACATGTTGCTGGTAAAAAAGGATTTAACAAACCCAAGTTACTAAATAAAAATAGCTTTTAAAAATCGTTGTTGTTCAGACATTTTTCAGTCATGTCTGACTTTTTGTGATCCCATGTGGGGTTTTCTTGGCAAAATACCAGAGTGTTTGCCATTTCCTTATCCAGCTCATTTTATAGATGAGGAAATAGGCAAACAGGGTTAAGTGACTTGCCCAGGGTCACACAGCTAATACATATCTAGAGCCAGATTTGAACTCAGGTTCTCCAGACTCAAGGGCCAGCACTCAATCCACCGCACCACCTAATTTTGAAGATAATTCATTTTTATTGGGAAAGTTAATAAAAGACAGGTAGCAACTAGGAACATTAGGGAAGGCTTCTTGGAGGAGATTATACTTGAGCTGAGTCTTGGGAGTAGGGGGAGAGTGCTAGAGATTAAAAGAGGCAAAAGTGAGGGAGGAGAGCATTCAGACAAGAAGGACAGGCTGTGAAAAATAAGACGGAGGCAAGGAATGCATTGTTCTGTATAGAGAAATAGCAATTTGACCAGTACTTAAAGAACACAAAAGAACCAGCCTTAAGCTAGTTGGCCAATGCTTCTAAATGCCAAACATAGGCGTTTATAGTTGATCATAAAGGCAACCAGGAACCCACTGGAGCTTCTTAAACAAGGAAAGTATCATAGTCAGACTTGAGTTGGCAATTTGGCAGCTGTGTGGAAACTGTATACAGGGAGACCAGTTGGAAAACTACAAGCCTAAGAGAGTTGATGACAAACTAGGTGATTGTGGTATAAATGGGAAGAAGAGAACAGATGTGAGAAATGTTAAGGAGGTGGAATTGCCCAGATTTAGCAACTGAATGAATATTAGAGGGTGAAGAATTGAGAATTAAAATCTGCCAGGTTGAGAACCTGGGTGATTAGAACAATGGAGGTATTTTGAACTCTAAGAGAAAAGTTAGAAGGGGTTGGTTGGGGATGGGGATGAGAATGTTTTGTTTTGGAAATGTTGAATTTGAGATGGCTATGATGTCATTCAAGTAGAGATATCAAGGAAATATTAAGATCTTGGAAAAAAAACTACAATCCACATGTCCTATCTACACAGTATCTTTTTCTAATTTATAGTGTGGGTGTGGGTGTGGGGCGGGGTGTGCACAGGATTTAGAGCAAGTAAGCTTTCCCCAAAGACACTAATGTAAATATTTGAAATCTTGATTGATATTCCTTCTTTACTCTCTATCAACTAACAGGGCAAATGAGATAGAATTCAAATAAATTAATAAGAAAGTATTTGTGGTCCATTGTGATAGTAATTCAGCAATCATAAAATACATTATGGAGGAAAAACTTGCTTGAGAGAAAGTTTCCTTAGAAATTGATCATCACTGTCTCTGTCAGTGTTCTTTGATTTAAGTGAGGCAGACTATGCCCAAAGTACACCAAAATCTCAATTCTGCTCCAAAAAACCTGAGGGGTGGGGAAAGGATGAAAGACAAAGACAAAAAATAAAAAAAGAACAGTTCATACAATACTCCACAGAGGAGAGGAGCCAGGAACGTGAGGGAAAACAACACATTAAAGTATCTCAACACATATTCATTGGGAAGACTTTGACATCTTAGGTTTCACAAGTAGAAGGAAGGATGCTTCTGTCAAAGCTTATGTGAGAAGGGAGGAATATTTATGCTTTACCTGAAAGCTTCTTAAACTGTGGGATGCATAACTGAATGTGGGGGAGTCATAAAATTATGATTTTTTATCAGTAAATGTTTGAATTGTGTGCCTATTTTATATATTTATAGACTGCATAAAAATTTCTCTGGTGAAAGGGGCTCAGGAATGGAAAAAGTTTAAGAAGCTCTGCTTTACACCAGAAATTATCTCAGGAGATACAAAGTGTCACAGGTTTTTAAAAATATGCCATAATTAAACAAAAATTATTTCTAAAGGTAACAAAACAATACAAAACTTACGATGCTCCACTTCAGTCAAAACACCACTGCTTGACCTTATCTAATATCTTTATACTCTTTTGCAGGCAAAGTCCTAGAAAAACTGTCTATTCTCCTTGAGTTCATCACTTCTCACTCACTTCTAAACTCTTTGTAATCTGACCTTTTACCTCTTTACTACAAGTCTCTCCAAAGTTACCAAACCTGTCAGCTGCAAAGTATGATCATCTTTTCTTAGTCCTAATCCTTACTGACATTTGCAGCATTTGACAGTGGTAACTATCCTTTCCTGTATATTCTTTTATATACACTTTGTGTAGGTGTGAAAATGAATGCAGTAGAAGAGCAGAAGTGGGATGGGGACTGGGTCAGACAGACAATATTCTTTGATTTTCTGACCTTTCACATGGTTCCTTCACATTCTCTTTTGCTGGATCACCATATGTGTGTGGGTGTCTTCCAAGGCTGTCATGAGCCCTCATCTTTTCTCAACAATTCTTTCAGTGAGTTCATCAATCAACTCACTGAGAGATTTCATCAATTTCCATGAGTTCAGTTATCATCTCTTTGCCAATCTTCCTCCTGAGCTCTAGCCCTACTACTAGATCTTTCTAACACAATGTTCCATTGGCAGCTCAAACTCAATATATCTCAAATAAAAGTCATTATATTTCTTCCCAAAGCACCTCATTTCTTACCTTCTCTATTTGTTTTGAAAGCGCCACTAACTTTCTGCTCAACCAGATACTCAACATTGGAGTCAATCTCAAATCTTCTCCTCTACCTTTCCTCTATTCCATATGCAATCATGTGCTAAGATTTGAGGATTCTACTTCCACAATATTATTTGCATTCTTCCTTTTCTCTTTTCTCTTTTTTTTTCTTTTTTCTTTTTCCTTTTCTCTTCAATAATACAACTACCATTCTAATTTAGACCTCAACATTTTTTACCTGGTCTACTGTGGGAGTTTCTTAATTGGTCTCTCTGCATCCAATAACATCAACTATAAAACAAGTTTAATAATAGCAACTATCCCAGGAGGTTGTAAGGATCGAATAAGATATTTGTCAATATCTAAACATAGTGCCTGGCATATGACTGAAACTTAACAAATGCTTATTCCTTTCTTTTTACCTTACCTTTCCTCTTTTTCTTCTCTGATTTATCTTTCACAAAGCTGCCAAAGTGATATTCCTAAAGCACAGATCTGACCTTTTCACTACCTTAATCAAAAACTTTAGTGGCTCCCTATTGCCTGTAGGACCAGATATAAACTGACACTTAAAGCCTTTTACTTAAAAGCCTTTTACATTTATAAGTGGAGTCAAATTTCTAGCTTTGTTACATGTTATTTCCCTTCAAACATCTTATGCTCTAGACAAACAGTTCTATTTCCTTTTCCTTCTACAAAACATTCTGTCCCCTAGAAAGAAAGGTACACAAGTATATTCTAGATGGAGCTGTAAGTCAGTACAGCCATGCTGGAAAGCGATTTGGAATTAGAAAAATAAAGTAACTAAAATGCTTTTTAAGCCAGAGAGTCTACTGTAAGACATATACCTCCAAGGAGATCACTAATTTTTTTTAAAGGTCCCATATATACCAATATATTTATAGCAAAGAACTGGAAATAAAGTAGATGTCCAACAACTGCGGAATGCCTAAACAAATTCTGGTACATGAATGAAGCACTAAGTGACAAATGGATAGAGCCTTGGACTTGCAGTAAGAAAGAATTAAGTTCAAATATAGCCTTAGATACTTAATAGCTATGTAACTCTGGGCAAGTCACTTAACACTGTTTATCTCAGTTTCCTCACTTATAAAATGAGGGCAATAATAGAACTTACTTCATGGGAATGTTGTGAAGATCAAACATTATTTCTATTATCCTTTGTAAATTTTAAATATATAAGTATTGACTACTATGATGATTTATAAAATATTACTATACTATAAAAATAATAAATATAATTAATACAGAGAAGCATGAAGAGACTTAAATGAATCAATGCAAAGTGAAGTAAATAGAGCCAAGAAGATAATAATTATACCAATGAAAATAGGAAGAACAACCACAAAATAATAATTTTTAAAATCAATGTAGCAAAATTATAAAGAACAAGTATGGCCTCAAAGAAGAGATATGAGAAGGTCTCATATTGACAGAGATGGGAGTAAGGTAGTCTACAGGTTTGGAACATTGCATATGGTCTTTTTTAATGTGCTGAGCAGTTTTGCTGTGGTTTTTTTTCCTCCTTTTTTTATTCTTTGTCATAGGATAGCTCTCTGGGAGGAAAGAGTGGGAGGGATACAGATAAAAATTTAGGTGATGTAAAAACAAAATATCTCAATAAAAAAATTTTAAGATAGTATCACAAATCTAATGCTGCCACTCTTATGATTTCCACTGAGTTGGCACATTAAAGAGATGGTTATTTTTATTCATTTCCCCTGCTTTAACCTGTGATATTCTCTGCTCCAGAGATGGAGTACCAGACACACAGAAACATCCTTTCCTTATTACCTTCCATGACATATGGGTATGAATGTTTTAAAAAAACATCCCTGTCACCCCAAAGATATAGAAGTCCAAATAAGAAAAGACTTAGGAGATGCCCAGAGTCAGGCTCCATATAGGGTTCTTGATCAATTTTCATTCATTTTCACCATATTCAAAAAATTATACAATTAGAGGGTTGTTAAAAAAATGAAACAAAAGATAAATTCTCCTGATTCCATTCCTTTTTCCAAGTTGACTTATTCCTGGAAAACACTTTTTTTTTTCTCCAAAAATCATTAGCTTCCTTTAAAGCTCAATTCTAATGTTACATTCTATTGAAGGTCATTTTTTATCCTCTCCATTTTTTTTTATTTTAGCTGAAATCCTTCCTGGAATTCCAGAACTAAAAGAGCTTTCTGATTAAGTCAATTCCCCTGCTTCCAAATGTGGCCTAATTCACTCCAATAGAAGACAATTCAATCTGATTTTTTAAAAATCCTTCTGGTTGTCACATCAAAATAAACAGATAAACAAATAAATAATCCTTAAAGTTCTTTGTGGCTTAAGTTAAGCATATCTGCTTCATACTCTGTCTTCTATGAAGATGAAGGAAGCAACATTTTATGAGTTGTAACGCATTTTAAAGATTTATGAAATCACTATAACAGTTCTATGGTTCAGAATGTTCACAGTAAATTCCCTTCCCCCAACTCCAACCACCATACCATAAACTATTTACCATTCACTGATAAATTTTCATGGGTTTAAAGACTAATAATCTCTGAAAGCAACAATTTGCTGATATAAAGGACCTCAAGTTTTTAACAGTGGCACAAAAGGAACAACTGTGCACTGTTTCTAACCACCCACAGATTTGTAAAGGAAATGGATGATAAAACTCTATAACTGAGTTGAAAAAAAAACCCACTAGACAGAAAGCAAGTTTTTATTAGAGAAACAATCCATACATCTCACTTCCCACAATAAAAAGAAAAAATACTTTGCTCCTTTTGGTTCCCATTAAAAAGACCATTCCTTACTCTGTTTTTCCCCTCCCCCCAAAAAAATACAATAATGGTGAAAGAGAACAACCTTTTTGGCTTTGTATAGACACTGTCTTAAATTACCAGTTTGTGCTGTGCATTCTTAGAGATAAATGTGGATTTATTCGTCCACCCATCAATTTATTAAGAATGGTCAAAAAGGGGCAGCTAGGTGGCGCAGTGGATAGAGCACCAGCCCTGACGTCAGGAGGACCTGAGTTCAAATCTGATCTCAGACACTTAACATTCCCTAGCTGTGTGACCCTGGGCAAGTCACTTAACCCCAATTGCCTCAACAACAACAACAACAACAAAAAAAAAAAGAATGGTCAAAAAGACTAGTATATACAAAGAATTACCTGGCATGCTAATGTTTCTGAGCAGAGGTATGTCCAAATTCTGGCCCATAAATTGGTTTCAATTAATCTCTGTTAGGTCAAGTTTGTATATTTAAATTGACTCCATTTACACTCAGTAGCTCTGAGAATATCCCCATATCTCCTACCTAATTATTATGTGCTGATTCATGACCTAAATACCAAAAACTATTCTTCGAGTATATACTAAAGGCAACAGTAACTACTGGTGAATTAATAACTAAGGCTAAAGTAGAAAACTAAAATAAAATCTAGCCAAACAAATCAATCTCAGAATAAAGGCACTGACTAATTCAGGTTCTAGAGGATAGATGATGAAATACATTTCTCTAGGTCTGGCTATCAATGCAAAGTATTATATAGATATAGTCCCTCTATTGATCAATTTTCTATAACTTTTAATATTTCCTTATAGAGAACATTTCATGGAGATAGGTGGGATAATATTAGCTAAAAAATCTTTAGACTTTAGCTTCCTTTCAACTTTTATCTTGAATAAATAAAAATCTAGCCAACATTCAGTGCTTTTCCTGCTTTGATATTAACTGAAAAAGTAAAAAAAAAAAAAATGAGTCAAGAACAATTATGTGGAGAAAGTTCAGAGATCCTGTAGAAGACAATTATGAAAAGCAAATGGTTTACAGTTAGCTACTGAGACCTTTACTCTAACAGCATAAAATATAAAAAATGGAGATCTGCTTATATAGACAGGAATCTAACTATAGCAGCAAGTATAGTATCCCTCTGGTCATCCCTAACTATATATCCATAATTCTTACCAAGTTGCATGTTGCAGCAAATAAACATTCTATTTATTGTATGCCAACCTGGACCATAATAATCACAGAACAAGCTCACTTTGGCTAGTGAGCTAAGAACCAGGGAGTAAATATTTGGATCAGGTGAAGAAGATGGGCCAGCCATTTCCTGGGATAGAGCAGCTGGCCTTAAATTCTTTCCACTTGCAATCATTTTTGCTCAGAAATTTTTATGTGACCCTAGGTATATAAATACATAAAATAGGTATACAAATCAAACATTTACTAATAATAAATCATAATTTCATGACCCCCCCATTCAATAAGAGACCCTATATACCATCATGAACCACAGTTTAAGAAGTTGAGGGATAGAAGACTAAGATAGAGAAACTGATTTATTTGTCTTCTCACTGCTCTAGGTAGGCTTAAGAGAACTAAGGGAAAGGGAGAGATCTGACACAGTTAAATGAATTTTATACAATGATAGGTAAAAAAATATATAGTGAAAAGAATGATAAAATTTAGAAGAGATCTGGGTTCAAATTCTAACTTTGATATGTACCAGATGTGTGAACTATTAAGCCTCTGTTACTGCACTGGTAAATTGGGGATAATATCTCTAGTATTTAGCTCAGAGGGCATAAAGACAAAAGAATGAGACTATGTAGAGCATCTAATAAATTTCACAGTAATGCATAAAAAATGTCAGCTATTATAAATTATTAGGAAAATTTTCTAGGGGCAGCTAGATGGCTCGGTGGATAGAGCACTGGCTGTGAAGTTAGGAGGGCTGGCTTAAATCTGGCCTCAGATACTTAATTCTTCCTAACTGTGTGAGGCTGGACAAATCACTTAATCCCAATTTGCAAAAGTGCAAATTGCAAACTGCAAAAAAAACAAAACAAATCAAAATAAAATTTTCCAAGTAGGCAGCATGTTTTTGGTACCACTTCTTTCATTTACTTCTTTTTTCCCTTTAACACATCTTTTCCTTTTTACCTTCCAACCCTTTTATTTTAACCACTTACTAGGCAACCCACTTGCCTCTGTCCTTCAATATTCCCATATTCCAAAATTAATTTTTACTTTCTATTCCCCATTAATCACACCAAAATTCTAGTTTTTTCAGTGTCTTCTTAGTTGTGTTAAAAAAAAGCAAATGCGAGTTTTTTTGCAAAGGTCAATGTTGAAAGGTCACTCATATGTTTTGCAAATAAAAAGCTTTATAAAAAAAATAAAATAAAATAACAAAAAAAAAAAAAAAGCAAATGCATAGACTTTCCATGACTGATAATCAACACTTCCTTTAATCCCTCTACAAAATCTAGTCTAATTGCTAAAGTTTTAACTAGGAGAAGAAAATACTGTGGGAGTGAAAAGTGAGTGGTGTATTTTCCTTTAAATAATGTCATTCAACCTATATGAGACAGGTTTTGTAAAAGAAAAGGGAAGAAGGAAAAACAGAGCTTTGTGTTACCTAGTTCTTTTCTCCTTCAGGGGACCTGCAAGTTGTCATTTTTAGTTTGCCTTTTCAGCGTATCCCACTCTTATCCCTAACTTTAACCTTGTACATTGTAAAATTTAATCTTTGAACCACCAAGAAAAGCAATGAGTGAAGGAAGTACGGAACTACCAGTATATCCTGTAATGCACACCGAAGAGGAATGCTGAACTTGATATCTGGAAGAAATCTTGCCTTTGAAAACAACTTTAAGATCTGGTTTTCTCATTGGCAAAATGGAATAGTAATAATACCTCTGGCAGAGGACTGTGGTGATGATCAAATGAGATTACATATCCGTTTGCATATCTTAAAGTTCTCTATAAATGTCCTTATGCCATGAGAGTAAAGGACATGGATTCACACTAATCTAAGTGTGTCCAGGGATTTCAGGCTATGTCATGTCTTGCTCCTAACAATGGATATTTGGTCTATCTTGAACATTTGTGTCTTGGGGCTCCTCTTCTGAGGAACAATTTAGTTCTCACTTGCTTGAGTCTTTCAACTTACAAATTTGAAGATATTCAGAGGGCCCTCAACCCAGTATCCTGCACAGTTCAGTTCCTCCTATCTTATCCCAAAAATATTTGGTTTGGTTATAAAATAGCAATATTAATGAAAACCATTTGAATCAATGGATTATCATTTATATGTAAAAGCCATGCAAGGCAGTAACAATTATGCACTTATTTCATGAAAATAGTAAATTCTGCTTACATAAACCCAGCTTCCTAGTTGTTGTCCATAGGATCATTCAATCACAATTTTAACAAATTAAAGGAAACATTGCCTACTATACTCTATGTATAGTAAACACTTCATCCTGAGCTACTGGAATTTTTAAAGTGCCTTCTCCAATGGCTCTTCTTAATCTGAATCAGTACAAACAACATAAAATTTAAGGATGTGGGAGGAAAGTACATGGTTGAAAAGCAAAAATAATTACACCCATTAGTAAGTTACCAAGTACTGACTAACAATGGGATTTGCAGAGGGCAATGGTACCAAAATTACTACAAAGGACTTGAATGGCAGTGGAACTAAATTACATCCCCAAAGCAACTTTTTAAGACTCCTTGTCCATTGTAAGAAATATTGATGCCCCTATCATTAATCAAGCAGGTACAGGTAATTTCATCTCTTTCACCCACTTTGGAAGGTGTAACTGAGATCTAATTTTTAGGACCTTGAAAACTCAAAGCATCTAGCTTTGGAAAACAATGCGATATTCACATTTTTGTAATGACAATGAATGCAGCTGAGGAGAGGAAACTTTCATTTTGGGTGTCATAGTCTTAAACTTTAGGAAAGAAATATCAATAAACTAAGAAAGTAGCTCCACCATGAGACTTCTGTGTTAATTCTTAAAGCTAGCAGAGATCTGAAAAAAATCATTAAGTCCGGGGCAGGTAGGTGGCATAGTGGATAGAGCACCAGCCCTGAAGTCAGGAGGACCTGAGTTCAAATCTGGTCTCAGACACTTCTAGCTGTGTGACCCTGGGCAAGTCACTTAACCCCAAATGCCGCAAAAAAAAAAAAAAAAAAAAAAAAAAAAAAAATCATTAAGTCCTATTTTTTATTTTACAAATGAGGGCAGGATAATTTGACCCAGAACATAAAATTAGTTAATAGCAGGGATTTGAAGCTAGGGTGCTCAAAATCATTCCAGTTCTCTTTTTACCACAGAATTCTAGAATTTTGCTCTGTATGGACAACTTATTTACATTCTGCTTTTCCATTCCCAAGGAACTCCTTATATTAGCAAAGTATACCTAGCTTAACAAGCAAACAGTACAGATAGTTTTAAAAGTTACGTCCCGAAATAGAATTCTGTTTTTTGACAAGACTTTTACTCAAATATTCTTGACAGCATGAATTAGGCCCTAAATGCAGTAATTGAAGTCTGAAAGACTTCACCAAGCACAGTAGCATATTGTAGAAAGAACCAAGCTACCTTTGTCAGCTGTTGCTCAGAAGAAAAACCCAAACCAAATACAGTGTTTGCTCTGCTGTCTGCCCACTGGCCGAATTTCTGCGATGTTTTGGTGAAAGTCATATTAGGTGTGATTGTGCTGTTGATGATTACCTGTAGAAAAAAAAGTCCAAAGAGAAAAACTATATTAGAAACCAAAGTCTCTACTTTTAAGCAAAAGTATTAATTAATAAACTGCCTCCTCTGTCTAAATATATTTGGTACTAATTTTGAGGGTAGAGTCCAGCTAAAGAATGGTAGGCAGTGAATCTAAATTAGGGTCTTACTAGTTGCTGGTGGAAGAAAATTTTTCTAGTCATATAATATTTTGAAGAATTGCTGTTTTATTATGTTTAGAATTATTGTACATATATAACCTATATCAGATTGCTTACTGTCTTGGGGCGGGAAGGAACAGAGGGAGAAAAATATTTGGAACTCAAAATCTTACAAAAATGAATGTTGAAAACTATCTACATGTAATTGAAAATAATACTATTAAGTGAGGAAAAAAAACTATAATAATATAAACTAATGATTATGATGATGCTGGTATTTGATTTGAGTATGATATAGTGCTTTTAGTCACTATAGTCAACAAACATTTACTAAGCTCCCAAAAAAATGGTTATTTTATTTTCTCCCAGAAAGTGCCACCTAGTAGACCTCCCATTCTGTGGTACCAATAAGCCCAGAAATGCCATTCCTTCTCCTAGGATTGTAAGTTTCAAGAATCTCAGTGGTCACCCACATGAAAACCAGTTACCTAAGCATCCAAATCTTCATACTCAAATGAGATGACACTCCAGTCAATCACTAAATCACTGTCTTCTAGCTGCCAGATTCCCAATCTTGAAAGTAAGGATCAAACATGTCTTTGCCCTTTTTTTTTGACTCCAATACTAAACACAGTACCTAGCATAGAGTAAGTACTTAAAATTCTTGTTGAATGACTCACTGAATACTACCAAATAAAACATCTATGGATTCTATGGCTGTGCATATTTTTCCTAATCACCTCCCTGACCTCCTCTCTCCCAATTTGCAATTTTGCCTAGATTACTTATGTGTCTAAATGATGCCAGCTGCCAATCTTTAGAAAGCTAGACTACTTTCATGGGTGTTTAAAGAAAAACAGTACAAATCTTTGCAAAGTTGAGGCTTGCAAGCCTGTCTCTAAGAAAGAAATCATGAAAAATATGTGAGGATGAGTGTTGTTAGGAACATTTTTTTAAACCTTAGGAATGTAAACTATTTATTTGGCAAGATAGTTCATAATATCCATCGTTTCTAGCTATTTACAGGCTGTTTCCCTCATTAAAATGGGAGCTACTTGAGGGCAGGAACTTCTTTTGCCTTTCTTCGTATCTTCCCTCCACTACCACCTCACCAAGTGCCTCGCATATTACTAAGTATTTAATATTTGCCTGTTGACTAACACCAACGGGAAAGAATGGCAGTCATTTGAGTAAGAGTCCTAAAAAGGGAAAGTTAAAACACTTAGATTTCTTAAGTATGCATGAATTTCACAGAAAAAAGTCAGTGGTAGAGAAATAAAGGAGAAGGGAGGAGAGGGGGAATTCTCTCTCATAGGAGCTCATGAGAGAGAGTAAAAAGAAAAATATTTACAAAATTGATTTTTTGGAATCACACATTAAGTAGTCATGAAAAAATGTGAACTTGACAAGTGTTGAGGAAGACTTTATTATTATTATCATAATATTACATTAATATATTTTTATAATTATAACAATAAATGAATGATATTTCTGCACAAGGAGGTTATATGAAAAAAAAGAGAGAAAATTGTGAGATCTCAAAAGGTTTCTATGTCAAAACAGGTAAAATCCTCTTGACTGTCTTCAGAAGAACTGTTAACAGTAACTCTTATCAGCTTCCATTAATATATACTTCAAAACCTTCAAATACCCTTTAAATATTTTAAATCCCTTGAAATAATAGGAAGCCAGTCTGTGGTTTCAGATGGTTATAGTTCCTGAATTATAAATTAGATAGTATAAGGCATATAAAAGTTCTTCAATAAATATTTAAGGAATGAATTTTTTTTCTAAGGTATGTCTCAATTCTAAGATGAATGAACTACAATCATACTGCAGTTCCACTTAACCCTATCAAAGGACAGATAGTCTATCTACATAACTAAGTGGCAAGTTGTGAAAGGTAGTTTCAATAATGTATACTTCATTAATGGAGGGTAGGAAAGAGGTGGGAGGATGAATCTTTTTTTTTGCAAAGTATCCCAGAGGCATCAATGAGTCAAACATTATTACTAGGCACTGTGTTAAATTCTAGGACTACAAAGAAAAGGCAAAAATAGTCCCTGACCTCAAGGAGCTCATATTCTAATCTAAAAATAGATATATACAAGATATGTAGAGTATGTAAAAGATATGAGACCTAATGAAATCAAGTAGAATCAATTCTATGAGCAGGAAGCTCCTTTAAGTCATTTACTCTCAATTGTGTAAAGAAAACTAGGCATTGAGGGTGGGGAAATGACTAAAATCATACAGAACGGTGCTTATTTTGCTGGTGCTGAAGATAATATAATTAAGTTCTTTCAAGGTAACTGAGAAAGATGAAGGTCCAAAAGGAGAATCTCTCCCAGCCCATATCTCCCACTTCCCTGGGGGAAGTTACCAGAAATGTCTTACAGATGGAGATCTAATTTCTGATATCAAAAATCTGCCTGGAGTAGAGATGCCAGGCTCTCCTAGGTGCCAGCAGCTTTTTCCTAGGAACTTGGAAACAAGTCAAATGAAGTGAAATCAAGAGGCATTTATTAAATATCTTTTATACCTAAGCACTGAGTTATGTGCTATTCTCCTATTTCTTTCTTTCTCTTCTCTTCCCTGCTTGGGCCCAGGTCAATCTCCCTCCCTTAACCTTGATCCAACTTTCCATTACCTCCTACTTCAAGACTCCCAGATGCATATTTTATATTTTCCAACACATCCATGGCCTCTTTAGTTAATATATAATTACTTTGTATACCTTTACCTCCCTTATCTGCTGTTCTGAAAAGTATCCTGTGTTTCTTCTATCATTTCTACTTCTGATAACAAGTGTTTCTGATTAAGTAACTAGAATATATCTTCTCTGTTTAAAAAAAGAAGTATGATTACACCCTTGAGGAAATACACTAAAGTGTATATAGATCAATTATTCTAGTAATACTAGGCTTAAGGCAAGTAAGGCCTGCAACATGAGTAATTCAGGTTTTCCTGGTCCAGATTTTACTATATATTCTAATGAATACTCCATAAAATCCTTGAATCAGAAAGTACCTCCAAGGTCACCTAGCTCACAAACATGAACCAATGATACATCTTGAGAAGGTAGGAAATAGTATATTTTAAAGAATTTGTAGGGAATATTTGAGGGATAGCTCATAAGAGTTTCTAACTATAAAGCTGTAAAAGGCATTAGTCATCATGAGACCCTAAACAATCACTCTATAAACTGACGTCTTTAAGTTTAAGTGATTTACTCAATGTCCCATAGCTCATACAAGCACTGGAATATTACTATTCACCTGATAGACCCAGGACACTTAACTGTTGAATCAGTTTATTTTTTACTACATGATGCCTTTCCAAATAATTATAGCAAATAATCCCTTATGAGTTCTAAGAAGGTCAAGAAATGAAAGAAATAACAATATAAAAAGAAGGAAAACAAAGTAGGAAAGTAGGAAAGGATAGGATTATCAAGGAAAGAGTCCAAAAAGACACTATTCAAGTAGCAAATAAATGCCAGCAATATTACCTCCAGTGTCACAATTTGCTTACTCTTGACAAAAGTATAAATTTTAAATTTTTTTTAAACCTCTAACAACAAAGATCTATGGCCTAAGATTCCACATTTATAGGTAGCTTCCAGGGCAATAATAATGGTTAGCAATAAATTTTAAATTCTCTTTTACTGTTACAAAATAAACCAGGATGTTTGGTTTGATTTTTTTTTTATCCATACAAGTTAATTTGCACAATAGATGTATTCTTCAAAAATGAAATTTATTATCAACATAATTATGTTTTAATGTTTTAACTATCCTAAGTGATCTCTTTCAACTCCTATGAGTTTTATTATACTGTTTGGTATTATTATTTTTTTGTAGCCAGTATCTTCCATATCATATAGGTAGTTCAGTAAATGAGGCAAAATCAGGAAATGAAAATCATTGACCTTAAAGTCAGAAAGTCTTGACTCAGCTTCTACTAGCTATGCCAGTATGGACTAGTCACTTAACCTGATACTTTCCTTATCTTTAAAATAGAAATAATTGTATTTGCATTAACAACCTCAAAGAGTTTCTATATGCTGGTTTAATGAAATGAATATAGAACAAAAGGTAAAACTACATGTATTTGCTATCTTGGATAAATCATTGGAAAAAGGATAAGTACTGGGGAAGAATAGTCAAGTTTAGAAGGGTGTCTAATTGGTTGTCATCCCAATAATGGCAAAATGCTCAATTCTGCCAACTTTAGCATGTAGTTTGTCTATATGAAAGCATCAATTACTCCCTAACCAATCTGCTTCCTTTGGAAGACAAGCATGAGTCACACAGTCAATCTAGAGGATGTTTTGCATTTGAATGTGAGAAGCCATCTGGACCAGCCCAAAAACTGAAATTGGATGTTTCAATTGCATGTTCCCGGCCTTTTCTTGCTTTGCTCTCTTCCCAGCAGAAGGGCAAATGAAGAACCTACAAGGGACATCCTTAATTGGGGTTGTTTGTTCCAGCTTCCTTCATTTAGAATAAATTAGAGAAGAATGATTTGGCATGTGAAGTCAAAGAGTCAGGCTGCATCAAGTTGTATCTTCATGATCAATTAATCAATAAGCATTTATTAAGCACCTTATTACTAGGTGCTAGGCACTATATTAGAAACTCAGAATGCAAAAAAAAAAAAGAAAGAAAAAAAGAGGGTGACCAGATGACCTCAAAAAACCTTTCCATTAAAGGAATTGACATGTGCAAAAATGTGGTAGCCCTATTTAGAGGGGCAAGAAACTGGAAACTGAGTGGATGCCCATCAGTTGGAGAATGGCTGAATAAGTTATGGTATATAAATGCTACGAAACATTATTATTCTGTAAGAAATAATCAGCAGGATGATGTCAGAGAGGCCTGGGGACTCTTGATTGATGCTAAGTGAAATGAGCAGAGCCAGGAGATCTTGTTGCCATTGTACACAGCAACAAGTAGATCATACGATGATCAATTCTGATAGACGTGGCTCTTTTCAATGATCTTGTGATGAAGAGAGCCATGTACACGCAGAGAGAGGACTATGGGAACCGGGTGTGAACTACAACATAGCATTTTCACTCTTTTTGTTGTTTGCTTGCATTTTATTTTTTCTCATTTTTTTATTTGATTTTTCTTTTGCAGCAAGATCATTGTAAAAAATATGTATGCATATATTGGATTTGACATTTATTTTTACCATGTTTAACCTATATTGGATTACACTCTGTCTAGGTGAGGGGATGGGGTGCAGGGGGGCAAATTGGAACACAAGATTTTGCGAGGATTAATGTTTAAAAATTATCTGTATATATCTTTTGAAAATTAAAAACCTTTAATAAAAATAAAATTTTAAAAAATCCTTTCCATTTCTAAATCTACAATTCTATCATGTCAATTCTTTTATCCATTTTGGTTTTTTGCACCAACGGTTTATTTAAATGTGTTGCCTTAATTGGGTGCCTTCATGTTTTCTGTTATTCTTTGCCATAATTTGATACTAGGTTTTTTTTCCTTTTCTTTTGCTCAATGATATGATTATGCCCAGGGAGCCAGCTTTGAAATAATTTCCATATTGCCAATCAGTCATTTCCTATGCTAGGAAAAAATCAAAAATGCTCAGAATGATTTAGCTTTCTTTTTTTCTTCTAGTTTCTCTAATTGTAAGGACAGCAAGATCAATAGGTTTTTCTCATGTGAGAAATCACACCTAGACTACCACTAGTCAAATTAAAGTTTATAGACAGCCCTGACCCAAACTGCAGTATCTGCCTTAGAACTTAAAAAGGACTTTTTATAAAAATTAAACTGCTGGCACCATTGCTAGGATAATACACTAAAGATGTCAAACAAAGAATCAAAGGCCTGATATAGGCAAAAATATTTATAACAGGACTTTTTTGTTATAGCAAAGAACCGAAAGCAAAGTATGTGTGTGTATCCATCAACTGGGGAATGGCTAAACAGATTATCACATGACTGCAATGGAATATTAGCGCACTATGAAAAAAATGATGATTCAGAGAAAATTAGGAAGATACATGAACTGATTCAGAATTAAGTCACAGAACCAATAGAATTATTTGCATGAAGACAATTATGTGAAAGAACACATTTACCAATCATGAAATCAGAATACTGATGAGGAAGCACTTTTCTCACTACTTGCTAGAGAGGTGATACACTAGAGATATAGAACAAGCTATATGTTTACAGGCATGATAATTTGTTAATGTATTGGTTTATTTTACCTGACTACACTTATTCATATAGGAGGGCCTTTATTTGAGAAGCAGAGTTGACAAATAGTGATACTGATTTTTTTTTTAAAAAGGAAATCAAAGTTAAGAACATCATAAAACATCTTAAAAATATATAGAAAAGAATGCAAGTACAGAAAGGGATAAAGGAAAGCAGAGAAGTTTTGTTTTGTTTTAGTTTTTTTTGCTATCCTGTTAAATTTATTGTATACTTGAAAAGCAATGTAATATAAGTTCATAATATCATATATAACCTTCTCTGTTCTTTGTATTTTAAAAGTCATATCTTAATGCTTGAATTCATCATAAAAAATAAAATTTAAAAACTGACCAGATACCAGCCAGTGATCAAAAAGCAAGGGGCCTTCCTTTATTTGGTAGATTTTAGTTCAAATAAGGGAAAGATACATGGCTTGTCAGACCCAAAATTGGAACTATTAAGGAGATGACATGCACAAGGAAAAAAGAACATCAAGCTAGCAACAGCTGCTTTTAAATTAGGCAAGTCCTCCTCTCCATGTAGCAACCCCTCCCCAAAACAATTTGGAGCAGCCATTGGTAACTCCAAAGTAGAACCAGAAAGGACAGGGAAGAGAATATGTATTCTTGAACCCTGCCAAAGCCATGGGCATAATGATCTTTAGGCTATAAAAGGAGTCCACAATGATTCTGAGGGGTGCCATTCCCTAGAATTTGTATATAATTGCCCCAAACTCTACATTCATCTTCCTTGGGTGGACTCAGAGTTCCATCATTAGTCCATAAATCACAGCAGCTCAGAGACTCATAGAAAGTGGTTAAATGGCCAGGAATCTGAGAGTCTCTAACATGAAAAACCACAGGGATAGAGGAAGGGTACCAGACAGGAGAGAAAGAATATCTGAAACACAGATGCCCTAGACAGAGTCAGAAAACCTACCTGGTCTATTGTAGGACCAGTTTAGAATTTTCTTTGGTTCAGAGATTGCTATGGCTGCAGAACTCATGTGGCCAGACCACTTAGGTAGGATGATATTTGGATAGCAGATGTGAAGTATTGCTGGGCTCACACCTGAAACATTTCCAAAATGGTAGAGCCTTCCAGAGTTTATACTCTATTGGCAAAGCCTTAGAGAATGCAGGGCCACAATCACACCACAATGAAGCTCTAGAACAGAAACTTTTGGAGGAATACAAAATTTAATTAAGTCATATATAAATTCCTACATTTAAGTTTTTTTAAAAAAATAATCTTTATAAATATATGATGGTGGATATGTAGCTAGAAAAGATTCAATGTGATAAATACCTAGGCACTTTGCTTCATATATATTCAAGGAAATTAAAGACAGAACGATGTTTTGTGTGCACCTGTGTATGTAGGTATGTAAGTATATATACACAAAAACACACAGTTCTATCACATCATTTTTGCAGCATCTAAAAACTAGAAACAAATACTGATCTATGAAAATGGCTGGTCTTTACTACAACAAATTGTAGTAAATGAATATAAAGGAACATTAAGGCATTATAATAGCAAATATGAAGAATTTAGAGTAGCATGGAAAAATTCATGTGAAATTATATAAAGGGAAAGAGTTAAGGGAAAAATATGTATGAAGACTATAATAATATAGAGAGAACAAAAAAAAAACCAAAATAAAAAAAATCTTGAAACAGAACCCTATATAATTATAAAGACCACATTTGGCTCCAGGGAAGAATTAAGAATATTGACCTCCATTTCCTATTTGCAGAAGTGGGGAACTATGGGCATGAAATATTGCTATCTTCTTCTCTTAAAAGAGCATATTGCACATATTGTCAGATACAAGTAGTACATCAAATAGTTTTGCTGAACTGCTCCTATTTAAAAAGTTTAAAAATATTTTAAACCCATTTAAAAAATCATCTTTCTTACAAGGTATCTGGGAAATCAAAAGAGGATATATTCAGAAATGTGGTTGACATAAAAACAAGAAATATCAATTAAAAAAATTTTTTAAGAAAGACTTGAAAATAATACTGGACAATACATACAGCATGAATCAACAGTGTTAAATT
Organism: Myrmecobius fasciatus; assembly: GCA_023553655.1. Lineage (NCBI taxonomy): Eukaryota > Metazoa > Chordata > Mammalia > Dasyuromorphia > Myrmecobiidae > Myrmecobius > Myrmecobius fasciatus. The sequence goes on along the minus strand of JAJPUD010000010.1, from coordinate 1,059,235 downwards.
AGTATAAAAACAATTGAGCAAAAAAGCTATTCACCTTAACCATATACTTTATAAAAAGAAGTGTGATCCTCAAAATGAAAGACAATTTCTCTGGTCACATCCTATCTGGAATAGTGTATTTAATTCTGGATGCTGCAGGGAAGACACTGATGATCATAGGAAGGTCCAGAAGAAGGCTCAGGAAAGAGTAGAAACTGGCAATCAAGATGTAGAGATAGTTGAAGAAAATGGTGATTTTTAACATGAAGAACTAGTTTATCCGAATAAATAAATGTTATCTTCCAGAATTAAAAGACAATATCTACATATAGTAGATATTTAGTTTACTGTGTTATCCCCAGAGGAAAGAACTTATATCAATGGTAAGAAAGTGGATAGTAACAGAATTCAGCTCAACATGAGGCCAAGTTTTCTAAAAGAAAATTTAAGAATTTTCTAAAAGCAAAATATTGTTAAGAAGACTATTGCCCAGATACGTACTGGACTTAATGACTTCTGAGTTTCCTTCCAAATATCAGATTTTAAGATTTTCTTCTGGACTAGTAAAGATTTGTGGAATTTAATAAACATAACACTTCCTCATTTTTTTTAATGAGTTCTGAGATTTCATCCCCAGTAAGGAAACTCTTTTTATAGATACAAATCTCGCACTCTACTGCAATTCAGTTTTAGGGAGTTGCCTGGGGACACTGATAGGAAAGATAAATGTTTCTACTCTGATCTCAGAGCCTGGATGAGTCAAAGGGATGACCCATTCAGTGCCTCTCATTGCACACTCAATAGACCAACTACCCTTTCCTCTATTTCCCCTCTAAGGTCCAGATTGGTTTTGTGTTTTTTTTTCTTTTCTTTCCCATCCTCAGTACCACAGTGACTAAGCAATCAAAAGAAAAATGAGACAAATATCTTTTTAGCTTTATGTGAACTAAACTGGAATTTTAAAGAACTCACTGACAACATAAGCACACCAACACTGAGTTGGCCACTGAAATTAGGAAGGTACATTTGAGTGAGAAAATCCAAATAAAAAATGACTGCCGGGCTGACAAACTGAAGTTTGTCAACAATCTGGTATCAATGAGAAAGCACTAAGCAATTTTCAAGCAATTTACAAAATGGTTCATGATAGATAAGGTGAAACATATGTTTTCACCCATTCTCAGAGTAAATACAAAGCTGAATATTGAAGAAATATCTAAAGAACAAAGAAAATAAGGGGAAGCTATTGAGAAGGAGATGATCTAAGCCATTTATTTAAATCTTAACTATATAGATCCCTCAATTGCCTAGAATGTTTTGAACAAATTAAAAATGTTACCAAGCAGCAAGAGTTCTACAGTTTACTTAATCCTTTCTTAATAACAACTCCCGAGATAAATAGAGGGTAGTATATTATCTATCCCTACCTACTTCACAAATATCTGTTGGATTAAGGACTTTGTAGAAGTAGCTTAGTGACATGGTATCGAGAACACTAGAATTAAATTCAGCAAGACCTCAGCTGCAATCTTGTCTTTTAAACACTAATAGTTGGGTAAGTCCAGTAAAGTCATTTAACCTCAGTCTCAGTTTCATCATCTGTAAAATGGCAAAAATAAAAGTATCTACTTCATAGGGTTGCAGTGAGGATCAAATGAGAAAATATTTGTAAAATATTTTGCTTGCTATTTAATTGTGAGCCATAATCATCATTATTACCATCATACAGAACGAAAACAGAGTTGATTTGCTCATGTTCACTGAGGTAAGAAGTTATCAAAACCTGGAATTGAATTCAGATTTTCTCACTTGAAATGTACCATCCTTTTTACCACTCTCTATGCCTCAGAGGAGTTATAAGCAGAGGGAAAATAAATTCACTAAGCATTTTATGTCCCTAATGAAAAAATCTATTCTTTTCTATTTTTGCATATTTATTTTTTAGACCAGACCTCTGAGTTCATTGCAGAATGGGGTAATTGCCCTCCCTCCCTTCCTCTGCCCACACTAATACAGAATGCATGAAGTTGAACTGAGCACCTCAAATTCAATGATCAATAAAGGAATTTCTTCAACACCACAAAAGTCAAGTTTTTCAGTCTTGAAACACATATAACACTCAACTGACCAGGAAAACTCACCTCAATTCTTCTTAATTTCTGATGGGAAATTCTCTAGCCAGACAAGCTGGGCTAGGGGGCATCACTGGTTGTTACCATTATAATTGGCATAAAGAATTTTCATCAAAAAATCTCACTCCACCAAAGTGAACCTGCCTTGATTGGAAACTTAGATCTTTGTATTAAAGAGTTGTCTAGAGCGATCAAGTAACTGACTTATCTAGGATTACAAATCCAATGTTTCAGTGGGAGCTCTTGAACCCAGGTCATCCTAACTTAAGAAGCAAGCTTTAAGTTCTAAATTAAAGCTTTTTGAACTTAAATTTTAGATCCTGGTGCTGAACTAAAAGGTGACATTTTCCTGATATTTTGGTCAGTATTATAAAAATGCTTCTATCATTATAATATTTGAGTGTTAAAAAGAAAAACATAGTTAACATGATAAATAGCAGGGCATATGCAGAGACATGATGGATATTAGTAAAAAAAACTTATACACAAATAGCAACATAAAATATGCTATCTAGTAAATGTATAATCAGAAAAGAAAAGAAAAAAGGATGGGCTTTTCATCTAGAGAAAACAAATGTCTAAGGGAGGGAGGGGAGAAGGGAGGGAGAAAAATTTGTAACACAAGATTTTGCAAGGGTGAATGTTGAAAATTATTTTGGCATATATTTTGAAAATAAAAGGCTATTATTTAAAAAAAAGAAAAAAATGTGAGATCGACAATTCAAGATATTAAAAGACTTAGGAGTATTCAGCACACTGTGTAGATACTCTATGAAGGATTTATGGAAGGCCTACAAATATGGAGATGATGACTTCAATGAAGAATAGTTAAAAGTAAGGCTTAATTATAATAACCATATTGGAGCATCTTCTCTCATTGAGTTATTTGCAGTACATGAAGAGACAGGTTCTTCAAGGCATTGTTTCTTATAAACTGTGTTATATAAAGAGTTCTTTATAGTTCATTGTACTATATAAATAGTTCTTACAGAATCTGAAAAAAAAAAAGAAATCACCTCTCATGGCAAATTATAGGGTAATTTACACCAGATTTACAGCCAAGAGTTTCACTTTACAGGTTCAGATGTCATCATTATTAGTGAATTCTGTAAAATGTATAAATAAAAAGGATAGAGACTGCAGGAAAAAAAGACAAAATGCAAAGAACTTTCCAAGAGATTTTAGGCTTTTAAATAGGGAGTATTTATCCTTCGAGCAGGCTTATTAAAGTGACTATCTTCAGGCTAAATCTTGACTCTGTGGGTGCTATTACCTTCATCAGCAAAGATACAATTTGAAGAAAAAACTGTGAGAATTTTTAGAGTTTTATTAGGCCTGTGGCAGAATCAATCCGAAGCCAAAATCCAAGTGGGAATTGCCTGTAACATCCACTCTGGAAGTATTCTAAATTATATACTAGCATCAGTGCTCTCAAAACCTACAGCACTAAGGAGACTCCCACTCATAAAACAGCTTAATGAATGGGGGGAAAGCAGCTTATTTTCCTCTCAAAGACATCAATAAAATACCAAAGGAGGATACCTATAAACTTAAATGATCACAGTCACAGCCAGAACAAATTCATTAATCCATCAAACAAAAATTGTCTATGCTAGGACAAGAGGAAATTCTAAGAGAATTTAAATTCCTAAGTAAACTGAGTATCTTTTTAAATGATATAATTCACAAACCTACAGCCAAAGACTTTTGCAAGACACATAATGAATAAATTTAAGCAGTGTTATCTGAGTGATTCAGGACCAACCTTCACTTCAAAATATTTTCCTTATTATCCTTGATGCCTGAAGTTTCACCAAAAGAACATCCTTTTTCGGTTTTCAGGCACCAGTCTTCTGTCAAAATGGCAGCTTACTTGCCATTGAAATGAGGGGAAAAAAGACGCTCAAAAAAATACAATTGCTTCTATAATATTAGGCAGTGTTAGGTATCCAGAGAGTGATACAATGAGTTGCTACCTGAGAATAGGTAAATAGAGTATATCCTATATAAGGCCTAATAGAATGATTTTCCCTTCACATGACAACTTATCTAAATTGGTCTGGCCTTTGAGGTTCATTTCAGGTTTCCCCTTTTTCTAAGACAAAAAAAATTGCAGATGGGAATGGATATTCAGGGCACAATGAGGGGACTGATGTAGCTTCAATGGAGCAATCATGGACTGCTAGAGCTGATAAGGATTTCAGAGATAGTACAATGGTGCCATTTTACAGGATAGGAAACTAAAGCCTTCTGAAGTGAAATGATTTGCCTTAGAAATAGGACTCAAAATCAGGTCTTCGGATTCCAAAGTCTAAAATCACTTCTCCCACACTATGATTCATGTTGGGAAGAAAGAAATAAGGTTGGAAAAATGGGTTGGTAACTGATTGTAGAGGGCCTTGAATGCCAAGATAATGAGTTAGGATTTCATCCTGTAAACAGTACAGAAGCATTAGATGGAAATTATAATCTAAGAAGCCTTTTTCAGGAATTTGGCAGCAGAGATGGATAGGAAGGATGATTAGTCTTAAAGTCAGAATAGCTAGGATGAAATTTGCTTTAGATATTTATTAACTATGTGATCAAGAGCAAGTAGTTTCAACTCTCCAGAGCTTCAGTTTCCTCTTCTATAAAATGGGAACCATCCTATTTATATTATTCACTTCACATGATATTCGTGAGGAAAGTGTTGGCCAAACTTTAAAGTGCTCTGTAAAAGTGAGTTGCTATTTCTTGGAAGAACACAATAGTTGGAGCGAGAAATATTTTCATATTATATAGACTAAACATGAAGAGAACCTGATGGAGGGGTCAATGATCTGGAATTTGACAAGACAGGCTGACTCCTTCCTTTCCATATATAGGTGACTCTCTCTCTATCCAAGCGCCTAGAGAACATTTCCATTTGGATGTCCAACTCTTACCTGAAACTCAACACCACACAAAGCTGAATTCATTCCCCTATGCTGATCTTGGCAGTACATGACCCAAGTATGAATGTTGGCTCTGTCTCTTACTACTGGTGTAACTGAACTGGCCTCTCTGGGCCAGATTGCTCATTTGTAATAAGGGCTGGATTTAATGACCTTTAAGGTGCTTTCCAGGTCTACATCTAGGATCTCTAGAATTAGATCCCCTCACCACCTTTCCTATTTCCACTATGAAAACCACCACATCTCTCTATATTTTTGATAATCTATAGAGAGAGTCAGCCTTAAAATAACCTTGTGGTAGTTTGTCTCTGATACTTTACTAGTTCACATAAGCATCCTTCTTCTGGATGCTGTCCCTATTCTAGTACCCTTTATCTTCAGGCTGTTCCCTAGTTACCTAGGAATCCCCAATCTGAGTCCCTATATGGCTCTATTACATCCTATCCCTAAACAAAATTCCAATTGCAGCTATCTGTCATTTTAGAAAAGTCTTGACAAATCCACACCTAGCTATTAATAGCTTATAAGGTTTAATATATCACATCTCCTAGGAGTATTTGCATATTAATTAGGGACAATGATGAAAGAAGGAAATCCTAATAGTAGAATTTCAAGCATCAGAAACTAGTAGGAACAATGTTTTGGTTGAGATTCTTCCTGAGTCCCTCAAATCACATTATTCAAAGGAATTTGGCTTCTTATATTAGGCATATCTTCATATCTCACTGACTTAAATCTTTTGCATTAGGTCATTTGAAGATTTCACACTTGAGTGAAATAATCAAAGTAATATTTGAACTCACACAGGCACATACTGGGTCTGGGACTGAATGAGTTGTCTTTTTTACCTGGTCTTTACTTTTCTTAACATTGAAATAGGGATAATACTTTTAACCCCTAACCTCACAAATTTGTCTTGAAGATCAAATTAAATAAATGAATATATACATATACATATATATGTGTATGTATGAAAGAGGTATGGAATGGTGAAGCCAAAATACTACATAAATGTGACTTTTTTTGAGTTCTATTTTTTTCCTCCTATTTTTAGCTCATCCCTGAAACCTGGGAGATCACTTACAGCCAAGAAACGTTTCAAGGACACACTGTTCAATGAAACAACTATTTAAGTTATTAGATATTTTGTTTTTCCCTGCTACATTGCCAGAGGTATCTGGCGTTTGAAAATGCCCACATAACTGCTAAAAAAGTCTCAAGTTAATGCTGCAGCTATTCTAATGGTCAGTGGCCATGGCAGCTGAAGAGTTATTTATAAAGTCAACTGCTTTGTTCACTGCTGCATTTGTTCATCCAGGGAGCTTGTTCTGGTGTGAGATTTCAGTGATTTTTTTTTTTTAATGCTATCACCTTTTCAGTGTCTCATCTTGTTGGGTCATAACATGAAGGATGTGTTTTAATAACCAACAAGAAAAAATGTTCTCAGCACAGTAATGATTCTGAGCCATAAATGATATGTGATATGTGAAGCAACAGAATACAAAATATGTCTATAAAGCAGAGAGACAGATTTCTTTTTTAATTCCAGAATTTATATATCCAAATGAGGGCTCTTCTTCAAAGTGCTCACTTTAGGAAGATATAGAGCTCAATGGTCCAAAAATAGGCTGCCATTTCTCCACCTTCCCATCCCAGGAAAATGAGATTTATTCAAAAAGAACCTCATTCTGCTATTTATTATATTACCTGTGCAACCCTAGACAGGCACTTAATCTCTCTAAGCTCCATTGGTGAGGCTATAAATTTAGGTAGATTTAGATGATCTGAGGTTTCTTTGAGTTCTAAATCCTATGATATTATGAACATATGTAAATATATACTGAAACATAAGCCAATCAATACCCCTCCCTCATATAATCATTCCTATTTTTCCCAATCCCTGACATACATACTTCTTACTTGGCTTTACTTCTCCTGTTTATAGTTTTAGTTCTTAATCTCACCACCACCCCCTAGACTGCTCTAAGCCCTGATTTTTCTCTGGGTTCATCATGCCAATCTACCATGCCCATACTTGGAATACAATCAGAGGCTGTTTTCTCTCCTTTGATTGACAAGCCCCATGGTAGAAAGCTGGGAAAACACACAAAGCTATGTACATTTACTCCAAATCTACACTGCCTTGCTTCACCTGAACCCTCCCCATTGTTAGCAGCCCTTCTAGTCATCCATAGGTTTTATTTGGTTTGTCTACAAAAATTAGAAGCTCCCATTCACACTGACAGAGGCTCACACTCTTGGAAGTAACTCTAACCTTTACTGAAGGTCATCTAAAACAACTTACTGTGTAATACAAGTGGGTGTGGAGAAAGTCTGAAAAGGAAAGGAAGATAGGATACAGGATCATTGTAATAGCCCAAACATTAAGTGGCAGGGGCCAGAATAAGGGTGTGGCAATGGCAATAGTAAGGATAGGACATAGCAAAGAAATTTAGTGATGAAAAAACCATTAATATTTGATGATGATTAAAGGTATTAATAAGGATTTGCACCAAATTTTGATAGCAGTGTTGCAGAAATTGCTAATCACTGGAAGCACAAAGTTTGTTTTTTTTTTTTTTTAAACATCATCCTTGCCCTCAAGTTGTTCACATTTCAATAAGGGAAGACAACTCTTACAGAGCAGAGATATTCAGGGAAGCATTTTATTCTAAAACTTATAGTCAAATAGGGAGCTAAGTGGCTTAGTGGATAGAGAACCTGGCCTGGAATCAGGAAGATTCAAGTTCAAATCCAGTCTCAGATATACACTAGTTATGTGGTACTGGTTAAATCACTTAACCCTCTTTGCTTTAGTACCTCATCTGTAAAATGAGCTGGAGAAAGAAATATGAAATCATCCCAGTATCTTTGTCTACAAGGGAATCACAAAGAATCAGATGCAAATGACTAAAAATCAATGAAAACCAAGTTAGATGGCTGAACAGCATGTGAAACAGAAGCATAGTCTGATTATTAGGGTTATCCAGTGGGATTGGGTTGGATTCAAGGATGAAAACTCTGAAAATTAATAGATACTCTTCAAGTACTGAAATGTGGATTCAAAAAGGCTCAGATATTTTCAAGCAACAGCAAAACACCCACATGGAAATACCCAATGGAGAGTTAGAATTTATTAAACAAGAGGTACAGATGGGGAAATCATTATCATCAAAATAATCCCTGAAGTCAGAGTAGAAAAGCTTACAGAGAAAGAGGCTCTAGAAAGAAAGAAACAAAGGACTGAACCATGAGGGATGCCTACACTATTAAGGGATTGGGAGAAAAACCAGAAATAATACAGTTGGAGAGCTAGAAAGAAAACTAAAATGGTTTGTAATCACAAAGAGGCTTCTTTCTAGGAAGGGGTTTGGTTAACAACATCAACCACAAAGTTAAGGCAAATAAAAGTCATAAAAAAGTCGCTGGGTTTGGGAAGAATTAAGACTAGTAAATTTAAAAAAAGCAATTTAATAGTAAAGAAAAGAATCAGGTCAAAAGAGATTAAAGAAATTAACAGCATGAGGTGAATATATAAAAAATTATTAACCACCTACTACGCTTTAGGCATTGTTCTACACACTGATACAAATATAAACAAGAAAGAAAGCTCCTTACAAGTTTGCATTTTTATAGGTGGATATAGCACAAAGAGGAATTAGAAATCAGGGAGGGGTATCATGGTTTGGAAATGCCTAATAAGGGTTATGGTCCTGGTCAACATAGGTTGAAAGCCTCATACTGAGAGCCCAGGATCAGGGGCAGAATCCCAATTCTGGTTGGAGAGAGATGTGGGAAATGGGCCAGAATAGAGACGGTATCTGACAAAAATGTTAATGTGAGATTGCATCCATAATGTACACAACACAAAGTATAGCAGTGGACTCAGTACTGATCAGTCATTGAGCAAAATGAGCACATTTTATTTGTTCTGTCCCAGATATCTTATCTGAAATAGAGTACTGAGAAACTAAAGGATTTCTAGAAGAAGGTTGTGAGGGATCCAAGACCATTTAAGTGAGAGGTAATTGAGGAAACTGGTGATGGGAACTTCAAATAACTGAAGGTCAACATGTAGAAAAGCGAACAGATCTGACTAATACTATCCTGTCTTCTGAAATTATCCAATCTAATAGAGAGATTTGGGGATCAATGATATAGCTAGAAGTACTGGATTTGAAATCAAAGGATTAGGGTTCCAATCCTAGCTTTGCTTACCACCTATGTGAATTTGAGGAAATCATGCAAACTTTTTTTTTTTTTTTTTTTTTTTTTTTTTGCTTTTTGCTGAGGCGATTGAGGTTAATTGATTTGCCCAGGGTCACACAGCTAGGAAGTGTTAAGTGTTTGAGATCACATTTGAACTCAGATCCTCCTGACTTCAGGGCTGGTGCTCTATCCACTGTACCACCTAGCTGCCCCCATGCAAACTTTCTAGACCCTTCATTTTCTTTTTTAATATGAAAAGGAAAGGAAGTAGCTTGCATGATCTTTAAATTTTAAAGATTCTGTTCCTATGAAGCTATAGAGAAGATTCTTGCATCAGAATGGATTAGACCAGGAAGATTAGACCCAGGTCACCTCTAAACTTCTGTTTCTTAGAGGCTATGATCCGGGCAAAATGAGTATTGAGAAGGACACGACTGAAAATGAATAAACAACAATAAAATGCACATTGTACAGAATCAAAAATTTTTGCTAAGTTGAATTGAGAGAGATAAGCAACATTATGCTGGGGAACTTCCATCTTCTCAGTAAGAAGTGAAATCAGTGACCAAAATCAAATTTGGTAGGGAGAGTAACAATGAAAGTGTCTTTGGGTTGGTAGTGATTTAGAAAGTTATCAAAGAAAGCTATAATGAACCTCAAGATTTTGAAGGTGAACCAGTACCTTATAAACATGAGATCACTGATAGCCTGTGTCTATTTGTGATATTTCTGAAGTGAAGATGGAGGAGCAGTAGCATTGAAGAGGATGTGGTCAATATGACTAATAGGTTACTAATATGAATGTTGACATCATCAAGGATGACAGGGGACAGGATGGGGACAGGTATGACTATCATCTAGAAAGGCAGAAAAGGGGTAAAGTAAATAATGATGTCAGTCATTTCAAGTGTGTGGTATAAATAGATAAAATAAATCCCTCAAATAAAATCCTTATGACATAATCCATATTATTCTTTCCGAATTTGAACTGACAGACTTTGCCTATATATGTGCATGCTTTCCTGGTCTCTTTTTTAAATGAAAACTTTTTATTTTCAAAATATATGCATGGATAATTTTCAACATTCATTCTTGCAAAATCCTGTGTTCCAAAATTTTTCCCTTCGTTCCCCCAACCACCTCCCCTAGACAGCAAGTAATCCAATATGTTGAACATGTGCAATCGTTCTGTACACAAATATCATGCTGCACAAGAAAAATCAGATCAAAAAGGGAAAAAATGATCCATACTCTGTTCTACAGTTCTCCCTCTGGGTGCAGATGGCTCTCTTCATCATCACAAGGCCATTGGAACTGGCCTGAATCATCTCATTATTGAAGAGAGCTACATCCATCAGAATTGATCATTGTATAATCTTACTGTTGACATGTACAATGATCTCCTGGTTCTGCTCACTTCACTTAGCATCAGTTCATGTAGGTCTCTCCAGGCCTCTCTGAAGTCATTCTGCTGATCATTTTTTAATGAACAATAATATTCCATAGCATTCAAATATCATAATCCATTCAGCCATTCTCCAATTGATAGGCATCCATTCAGTTTCCAGTTCTTTGCTACCACAAAAATTGCTGCCACAAACATTTTGCACATTCCCTTTCCTTCCTTTATGATCTCTTTGGGATATAAGCTCAGTAGAAACACTGCTGGGTCAAAGAATATGCAGTTTGATAGTCCCTTGGGCATATTTCAAAATTGCTCTCCAGAATGGTTATTCAACCATCATAACTCCACTATGTATCAGTGTCCCAGTTTTCCCACATCCCCTTCAACACTAATCATTTCCTGTCATCTTAGCCAATCTGAGGGTGTGCAGTGGTATTTCAGAGTTGTCTTAATTTGTATTTCTCTGATTAACAGTGATTTACAGCACCTTTTCATATGACTAGCAGTGTTAATTTCTTCATCAGAATCCTGGCCTCTCTTACTTTCCAGTACTAGAGACTCTGCAGGTCTCAAGATGGGATAGAGACCAAAAGATCTAATTTCTCAATGATTTTAGGCCCTCTATTCATTTAAAATAAGTATATTTTAAGTGGATTATAATGGAATAATATTAGACTTGCATCTGAAGACTTTGAACAGAATTCTGATTTTGCCTCTTATTGACTATGTAACCATAATTTTACCTCCTTATCTGAAAAGGAATTAACATTTATTCTATTTATATTACAGGGTTATTGGGAGAATCAAATCATAAAATGAATTTCATATCAAATGTTTAGCAAATGTAAAACACTGTAAATTTTAAGTATTGTTATAAGTCAATGGACCTGTGATCTCATTAATGTGGATATTCCCTCTGTCAATAATTTCAATCAATCCTTGCCTTCTCATCCTATGTGATTCTAGTCCATTTTCTTCCATAAATATTCCATAGAGGAGCCACCCACTATACTGGAGCCCCTCCTCCAGGACTTGCAACATTTCAATGGGAACCAATAGAGCACATATGGTGTCCTTCTGAGATCCCTTATTTACTCTACAAATCTAAGCCACGGGGGCAGCTAGGTGGCGCAGTGGATAGAGCACCAGCCTTGAAGTCAGGAGGACCTGAGTTCAAATCTGATCTCAGACACTTAACATTCCCTGGCTGTGTGACCCTGGGCAAGTCACTTAACCTCAATTGCCTACACACACACACACACACACACACACACACACACACAAATCTAAGCCACTTCCATTTCAGATCATATATACTTCAAGGGTCTGTCACTCCTTGAGAATAGATCATCACAGAAAATAAGTCTGCAGCTCATTTGTGCCTGACCTAATATTACTCCATTGATTATGTAAAACATAACAATTAACATGCATTTTAAGCTGTATTGATATTCTATGTTTTTACCTCACCTTCACTTCTGAAAATATTCCTTCTTCCCTTCCCATAAAGATATCACTTAAAAAGAATTTTTTTAGAAAAAAAAACAGAAAAAAAAAAGTTATTTGGCCAAACAGATACATCAACAAAAAATGATGTTAAATGCAATGTTTAGAGTCTAGTCAAAGTCATTTTTGTAAAGAAGAGAGGGAAGTACATTCTCTCATCTCATCTTCACAACCAAAGCTTGATTATTATAATTACACAATGATCACTTGCAATTTTTTATTCCTTTCTATAATATTGTTGTAATGAATATGATTTTCCTGATTATGCTTATTTTACACTGAATCAATTTATATTATTTTCTTCCTACTTCTCTGAATTATTTTTATTCATCATTTCTTAGTACATAGTACTATGCCATTACTTTCATGTACCTCAGTTGTATAGCTATTTCCCAATCAATGAACAACTACTTTATTTCCAGATTTGAACTAAAATAAAAAGTATATTTGGGACATTTCTTCCTACGGAATAGGTCTAAGAATAGGATGGTTAGGGGAAAGAGCAAGAATATTTTATATAATTTCTTAAGATAATTCCAAATTGCATTCCATGATGGGTTGGATATACTGTCATCTTTGCCAAAATGATGGACATGAAGTAGAACCTCAAAATTTCATTTTCTTTGCATTTCTCTTATAAATAGACATTTTTATTGATTAAAAATATAACTTCATTATAGTAGGACCCTTCCACTGTGTACCTTAGTAAGTTTTCATAGGTATAGAGTCCAATCCTATGTCTGCCTATCCCTATCTCGATGACTCCTAATGTCCAGATTTCAAGTCTATACAGCAAATCTTATTCCAATGAACTAAGATACAAATAATGCTACCCTTTAAGTCTTGTGCTAGACCTGTAAAGGTATACTACCTTTCTACTGGCATCTAACAAGTTAGCTAATAAAATCTTGAAATGATTTCCCTTATCTCTGATTTCTCTGTTTTCTCTGATTTCTGATTTTTACCTTGTTCGCCATCCTCTTTTTATATGGAAGGCCCTTAAGTATACATTCATGGTGTCACTAACACTTCACCAAGTGACTAATAGCTCAGCTAATAAAGCTGAAGTACTTTCTCAGGGAAAGTAGTTTTTATCTATAATTAAGTCCAATACATCCCTTGATAGCACAACACTCCAAATTACAAGTATAAACTCATCTCAGGGGTAGTAGATAAACTAACAGGATTAGCTGTTAATAGAAGAAAATAGGCCATCTTGAGTCACTATCCTTATTCAAAATGACTAGGTGACACCCCAGGAGGGCTTAAGATCAACATCATGGAAAAGTAAAATGATTCGGGGTTTAATAGGGAGCCAACAATCCCAAGAGAAACTTGAAAAAAAAAAAAAAAGGTTATCCAGCAAGCTTCCTTCCAACTCTAAATTCTTTTGAAAGTTCAAATCCACACATATGAAATTACAGTCTATTAGAGCTAATATCAAGAAATATTTCTATATATATACCCAAGATGGCATAAGGGGAGCAACGAGTATTCAATTTAGTGCTGCCACTATTTAGCTACCTGACCTTGGGAAAAGTCAGTTTATCAATAATAGCCTTTAGTTTCTTCATTTTTCAAATGAGAAAGTAAGGTCAGATTCTTTCTAAGATTTGACCTATATGATTCTGTGTTTCAAAACATGTAAGGAAGAAAGTTATAGTAACATATATAAAAACATATAGTAACATAGAAGAAGAAAAAAAGGAACATCATTTAAAAGTACTTTGTTATAGTACTTAATATAATAATAATAACAGTACTTAAAAGTTATAGTAACATATATAGAAACATATAGTAACATAGAAGAAGAAAAAAAAAAAAGGAACAGCATTTAAAAGTACTTTGAGGATACAAACTCTATGCTACATTTCTTTCTTGGAAATAGCAATGTCTCCCAAATCACCAGACCTGCTTCCAGCCACAACTCTACAGCTTTTGGTGAGGGGGAAAATTGTTGTGAAGAGGAGGCTCATACTCCACCTCACCACCAGAAACAAATAGCCACCAACAATTAGGTAGATCCAGGAGCCCTGGGAGTGGCAGCATCTCTCAGATTATTGGTCTTGCTTCTAGCTCAATCCTCAAAGCCATCAGAGAAAGCAACTACTGAGGAGCCAGTCAGCTAAACTAAAGCAGCAAGGTCCCCTGAGGGAGAGACAAGAGGCGGCACGTGCCAGGAAAATCAAATCACCACTGCCATCACTGCTTTAACCATCATTTATTTCTCTTTAAGACCTTAATGGAAACAGGCCAGGACTTTGAGCCCAAGAGCCCTGGGCTAGCAATAAAACCCAAACCACCAGATCTGCTCCTAGCCCAGCTCCCACATCAATCACTGAGGGGACAAGTCACTTTAAAAAAGGAATACACATTCCTCATCACCAGCAGTGACAACTGCTGACCAACTGCCACCAACATGCACACGAGGTCTGGACATGGCAGCACCTCCCAAATCACCAGTCCTGCTTTCCAACCAGTCCCCAAGGTCACATCTGAAGAAATAACTCAACAGGAGGAGGAGCCAGTTATCAATACCAATTGATAATCAATTGCCAAATACCAGGCAGACAAGCCAGCTTAGCTGAAGCAGCAAGATACTTAGAGGGAGAGAGCAGAAGCAGCACATGCTATGCAGATAAAAAATTACCAGCATTATGACCATGATTTCCCCTGAATCCCCCTTGAAGAAAGCTCAGGACTGAACCCAAGAGCCTTTGGAAGAGCAGTGCTTCTAGCCCAGAGTCCTCAGATAGCATCCTAGGAGGCAATCTCTATGTAAATGAAGTCTGGCAAGGGTTAAAACCAGAGCTATTGGGAACACACACAAAAAAAAAAAAGAGTTCTTGCCACCAAAGTCCTTGGCACTGTCAAACAGTCCTGCATTAGAAACTGATATGATTTTATTAGTGGAAATACCATTAAGGAAAGAGGTATTAACAGGTGCTTTGCTACTGCCACCTAAGAACCACAGGGCTTTTCCATTTGACTTGTAGTGGAAACCTTCCATATGTTTGTTGTCTCCTCCATTAGAATATAAGTGAAATCTGAAAATAGGGACTGTCTTGCTTTTCTATTTGTATCCCTAGCATTTGGAATGGTGCTTTGCACACAGTAAGCAATTATTGGATACTTCACTCATTCTTTTAAATCCCTTCAGAGTGCAAGAACTTGCAGCTAGATACACAGAAACTTGCTATAACTGAATAATTTGTCTTAAGGCAGAGATCAAACAGTAGATTGGGTTCTATTACATTTATTTTATTTTTTTCCAATTGATTGGGATCTATTGTTAACTCAAAAGACCTTCAAATAACTTACTGCAATAATGTCCCATTCTCAAATTGGAGAGGAAAACACAATCTGAAATAATGCTTACTATGTGCTCGCTCTTCTTGATCCAGACTGCTCAAGCTTTATTGTGTTAAATGATGTTATATAATGGATAAACTGGAATTTGAGTGGAACATAAAGGGGAAGAATATAGTTAGAAGATTTCTATGATAGTCCAAGCATGATATGGTAAGGGTTTACACTATGGTAGTAGTAATAAGAAATAAAAGACATTTAGTTATTGGGTAAGAGAGTCAAGTAGTTATTGGATAAGAGAGAAGCATGATTCAATTATTCCAGCTTTCAAGTTTGATAGACTAAAAACACAGTAATAGAAAAATTGAAAATTAGGAAAAAGTACTTTTTTGTTGTTGCAAGAGTGAGTGGAAAGACTGGAGATGGCAGATTTTGTTTTAAGTATCTTCAGTTTAATATGATTAGAAGTTAAGTGGAAAATATCTAGAAGACATAAGGACTGAGGATGGAGTTCAGGGCTGGAAATATAGATTATATAATTCTTGGGTCCAGTTTCATATAGTTTTAATTACTTTCTATAGAAGCATTATGCCATACAAGTATGTATCAGATTTGATTTCAAGGAATAAGATAAAATTGTTATACAGAGTTGATCTAATTACAGCACATTTTGAGAATATACAAACCAAAGTAGTAGATACATTCACTTAAATACAAAAGGTAAAAGACATGTGTGTCCCAACACACTGCTATTCTGGATCTTGACTTTGGCTTGGCTCAGGGATTATACTCATTATGTTAACATAGTTAACTGCAAAAGAGGTAACCTCTTTCCAAGTAATAGAAAAGTTATGAATGGCCAGCAGACATGAGTGGCTATATCATTCCTCAATGTACTGAGGCAGACAAAAATGTCTGGGATCTTTTATTAAATGTTTTTGAGTAGCCAATTAAGAGGAGGTCAAATAAGGCTTAAATACAGGGATGGATAAAAAGTCAAATACTATACTCATGAATATTAATCATCCACTTCAGTGGTAGCCTCAGTTTCCCATCTTTTTCTGAGTGAGGGAGCCTTGAGGTTCCTGAGGAGGTAACCAACCTACATCCACAGGTAGTCAGGTCATGCCGACAGGTATGCTAGTGCATCCTCCTACCTTGGCTCCATCCACACTGATAATCCGATAGCTGTTTCTTGTGCTGTCATAGAAGTAGGAAACAGTGACTGCCTGCTTGCTTGCAGGCATCCAATTCTTCTTAGTGCTGGGGTCTATTTGGAAAACATGTGCTCTCGTGGTAAAGATGGGTTGTTCTCTGGAATAGAGAGAGATAGGAGAAATAAACATAAGAGTTTGTGAAGGATGACACATTCCCTGCTATTTCAAAGTTCCACATAACAACAAGATTTTTTATTAAAACCTTGCCTTCAGAAATACTAGAATTAATGAGTCTCCTGGGAACAAAGCCAAAGAAGTGTTAAAAAAAATACAACAAATAAAATATTAATAAATCATTAAAAGAAGTTTGTTGGTTGCTATTTTATGTGTGTGTGTGTGTTTTAAGCAGGTTGTAAAATTGCTGGGAGCTAGAGTAGTTAATTGATAATTTTAAGCAATGTTATGTATTTTTCTCCCACAACCTTGAGCTTCAAAGCAAGGATAGACATTAGGAGGAGGTAAGATCGCTGTGCTTCCTTTTAGCCTGGAGGGAGGAATCATGGACAAATTCATCTCTTATCCTGTGCAACTCTTGTCCCCAAACCTCTATGCCAATGTGGAGAAGCAAACAAAACAAAAAAACCTCTGGTATAGAGGAATAGGCTTGGACTGTGGGTCTCCATTTCCTTACTGTATAATGAGATAACTTTTCTAGATTCTCTCTTTTCAGCTCTAAATACCCCTATCCTACGACAAAATTGTTTTCTTCAATGAATTAAATCATTCCTTTCTCTCTCCTCCCTTTTACAATCTTTCCCATTTCTCTCACACGTCAGGCTTGAAAACTTAAGAGTCTTCTTTGACTCATCCCTCTTCCTCTCCATAACTAGTAAGTATATGCTAAAAATACTTTTTGCTTCCAAAGTTCTCTGGTATCTATTCCATCCATCCTTCTTCATTCCCACTGCCACTCCCAGTCTATCCAGGACTCTAGCATCTTATAACCAACTTACCACTTGTTTAATAAATTGATGTTTTCCTACCACACCCCTTCCTTCATATAGGCTCTCCTGCAAAGGAAATCACATTGTCTTCCCCTTGGTTGCCTGTGTCAGAATCAACCACCTTTGTTGAATTTCTGGATGCTCCTTGACAAGTCCCATCCCAACTGTCCACATTTACTACTACTCTTCAACATGAATACACTGTTCTAGGCAGATCAATTTCCTTATTATGCACCAAATTTGCCATGATATATGCCTTCCTTTCAGTTTTTTCACATGCTTTTATTCTCCCAGAAAAGTATGTCCTTCTTTTCTCCACCTATCCATTCCTACCCATTCTAAAAGGTTCAGGGCTGAGTAACACTCCCTTCTCTGAATTTCTATTACACTAATGGTCTAAACCAAACATTTAGTTTTTCTGTATTTCATGTCTTGATTCCCCATCATAAAGGACTTGAAGGTAAAAATGGCTGCCTTATTTCTTATGCATTCCTCATCTAATCTAATCAAGTGCTAGGCACAAAGTAATAAATATTCATTAGATTCTTGATTGATAGCCATTCATGAAGCATCTACTAAGTTCTTACTATGTGAATGGGGTCATAGATTTAGAAATAGAAATGAGTGTAGCATTCACCTGACCCAAACTTTTTATTTTATTCTATTTCATGAATTGAAGTCCCATAAAAAAAATAATACTGAGGCAAGATTTAGAGAGAAGGGCACATGTCTCTTCATTGCTTCTTAATTCCCCAAGGATAGGTCAGGTTTTACCATGGAAATAAACATTAGAAAAAACTTAGTAGCCTGCAACTCCCAAGTCTAACCTAGAATTTAGAAAGTAATAATCTTAAGGTAAATGTTTTAAAATTAAAGACTTGTTAGTATTAACGTGTTCACTGTAACATTATTAAACAGTTTGAGACTCAATTAAACTGGTAATTCAATTTAGTTTTTAATTCATTATGATTGGCTGTTGTCAATTCAAGTACAGTATTTTTTTTAAAGATCCAGAAATAATGAAATCCTTCTAGATTGTTAATTGAGGAAGAATGAAAAAGTTAAGAAATACATCAGAATATCTTTTTGATCTTTTCTTCTTTTCTTCCTTCTAGTGAAGAAGAAGCATTTGGTTAGGAAAGAAGTTAGGCTTGCCGGGATGACTTTTAAATCTGGAGGATCCAAACTAACTCTAATAGCTTTATTCATGCCATTCTTTATTCAAATCCTCTACCCCACATCCAGTCCTACCTTCTCATTCCAAAATGCTTCTCACTTTTTCAGGTGCCATTCAAGTTTACAATCCTATTTCCTTAGTAATCTTAAGCAAGCAGTAGTCTGATTACAAAACAATTCAAAATAAGGCTTAATTTTCAGCTTCTACTTCCCACTTCATTCCCAGCTCTCCATTTAGACTTCCCAAGAGTCAAAATATATCAACTCGGCCCTGTAACCAAACACCATTAACCTCTGAAAGCAACTAGGGACCTAGTGGGGCTCAATAAAAACCAAAGTAGTCACTAGTGGGGATAAGGTAGACTATCATAGCAATCCCCAAGACAATCTGAATCACAAATCTGTAGGCATGAATAGTTTCCTACTTTCAGTCACCTATCTTGGGAAAATTGCTCTTAAAAATCTCCCTTTAAAATTTGGTTCAAGAAGTCTTCCTGTGAGCAGATTAATATTTTAAACAACTTAATTTGAAAGATGGGACACCTACTTAATTAATGTTAATATAAAAATACTAAGTACTACTTTGCCCCTTAAAATGTTTAAACATTTTTCATTTTTTGGAATATATTTACCTTGGAATATAATATTCTATTGGACTTGGTGAATAACATGCATTGTGAAATTTATTATTTTGAGAAACAGCACCTGATAGTTTCCTTTAGTTACAGTTAAGAGGCTCCAGAGTATTGTGGCTACTATGATGCTTCAGTTATAGAACCCTATTAAATATTGACATTAATTTCTATAAAATCGTTGGTAATTTCACTAAAGCACCCATATGCTAATTTTCTTAAGTCATTGATACAGGAAAACATCAGAGTTAGGGGTCCAGAAACAATGCAGCTACTATAATGTTTCAGTGATAAAAAAAAATACCATTAAACATCAAAATTATTTTCTGTAAAATGGTAATTTCACTAAAGAACCATTATAGGATTATAGGAGCATAATTGAATGAAAGAAATTGAGTTTGGAGCTAGAAAGAGCCTTGAAAGTAGTCATCAAGCATCTTCATTTTCTGGAATAAGAAAATAAAGCTCAGAGTGGCAAAGCAACCAGCTCAAAGTTGTGTGATTCATTAATAGTACCATTGCTATTAAATTCCAGATTTCTAGGGTCCAGGGTTTTCCTATTATCCTTTCCACATGAACACACACACACACACACACACACACACACACTTATTTTTATAGCCTTTTCTAGTCAAAAATACAATCCACATTATAATCTTACCACTTCCTATTTTATCATTTGGAACTGAAATACCTATAACAAATATGAACATGAGGAACTAAATTACACTGAGCCTCATCACTTAAAAAGCTTCCTTGTTTAAAAAAAAAAAAAGACAGCAAATAAGGGCAGAAATAAACCTTCTACACTGAATAAGACAAATTGGAAAAACAACTGTAGCCCCACCCTGTGACTTGCAACTAGATGGGCAACCTAATGAATAAGTTCATAAATATATTTTATTTTGAGCAAGTGCTATGGATGGACAATAAGCTAAGCCTAAAACCAATCAGGGGATCAAACTGGGTTGTATTTGGGAAACCAGGCGATACTTGCAACAATCCTCAGATGTTCACTGACATTTCTTTAATACTAATACACTCCAGTGAGGCTACATGACTATGAATTATGGAACACTGTTATCTTGGAAAAAAATCCAAGATTATAAATGACCAAACCGGTATATGGTTGGTATATGCTATCAGCAATGATTTGCACAGAGAAAGCATAGTAGGAAATATAATTGAGGAAATCTCAAGAAAATCTGTATATGGAACACGAACAAGGAATTACAGATGGGTATCTTGAATGCTACTCTGGTTCTCTCTGACATATTAAAAGAGTCACAGGAAAGCTGTTTAGTGAATTGGGTGGATCTTCTTTGGAAGGTGATGGATAAGAATTGCACATAATGTGACATTATAGAAGGGCAGTATAAACATTGGTGAATGAAATAAGACCCTAATGAAATAAAAGATCCTTCAAATTATTCAAAAAAATGTTAAAAGGCTCTATTTTCTATCTAAACAGCTAGATTTACGAATGAATTATCTCATTTTAAAAAATAATATTATAGACAGGCAAAAGGAGATCCATGCAAATGATATCATTGATTCACTAAAAAAAATTTTTTTTAAATAAAGAACATTATAAATAATTTTAATTTAGGAGAAATTCAATGTCTATCTACAAGTAAAGATGAGAGAAACTTCTTACAACTTGTCAGTTTAAAATCTCCCTATAAAAAGCCATGGAAAATGGGTGAGTTGTTTAGAAATGAAATATACCTAAGAGTTTAGATTTCAGATGACAATTGAAATCTAACTATCCCTCCCTCCCTCTAAAGCTCAGGTCAGATTCTATCTTGTACATGAAACCTATTCTGCTTTCCTCAGCTTCTGGTGCCTCCCTACTGAAATGCCTTTGTACATGCTTATTTGTGTAGATGTGGTGTCCTCTGAGAGAACATAATTCCTTGACAACAGGGATTGTAGTATTTTGTTTTTTGTTTTATATCTCCAGTATGTGGCTTAGTACAGGCAACATAGTAAGCATTTAATAAATGCTGGTAGATTTTCTGAACATGAAACCATGTTTCCTTTTTTCCTAATTTTTTTTACTTCCCTTTTTATTGCTGTTATTTTGTTCTTTTATGGGGGATAGCTGGATGGCAAAACGGATAGAGCACCTGGTCTGGAGTCAACAAGTATAAGTCCAAATCTAGCCTCAGACATTTACTAGCTGTGTGACCCTGACCACGTCACTTAACCCTGTTTGTCTCAGTTTCCTAATTTGTAAAATGAGCTAGAGAAGGAAATAACAAACCAACTCCAGCATCTTTGCCTAGAATGTGACCCAAAATGGATCACAAAACTGAAGAACAGCAAAAATCTTGTATTTTTTTAGCACAGAAGAAAACAATAAAATAGAATATTTCCCAAAGCCATTTCAATAAACAGCTTTCTCTTTCATAATGAACAACTCCATACCCCTGGACCCTAACATCATAATCCCTAAGGTGATTTCAATGAGGTAAAAAAGAAACTAAAGCACAAAGACAAGACAAGCAGCCAGAACAGACCAAGAGCACTTAAAGGGGATGTGTACTGAAGGTAATATAGCTATGAGGGCATTGAGGTCCCTGTAAACAAGGCATGAACTGATAGAAGGGAAGATACCAAATCCACAAAAACTTGGCAAAAACTTCAGCCCTTACTAATACTGAAAAAAACGTAATCAAGGGAACTTTAAAAATTGTCAACCTATTCCCTCATAACAAAATTTTAATGAATGTCATCTATACATAAACCAAGGACACTTTGCTAAGAACATCAGCAGGACAAGGAAATTTTCACAAGCAATATTCAACAAGGAATCCAACCATCTCAACTGAGACATGATGAATAGAAGATGCCATTGTGTTTGCTGAAAAGGCATTTAACTTGGCAGAATATCCCAACACCTTAAAAATGCTTTTACAGAAAGGTGTATCCATATGCCAGAATCTTTTAGATTTCTTTGGATAACATAACACAAATAAATCGGTTCTATGACCCAGTTACTGATGTTGCTAAATGGTAACATAATGTGGAATACCCTGGCCTCCAAAAAGCTGAAGGTAAATATCAGATAGGTCAGTAAAGAGACATACATGACGGATGTGAACAAACTGCAACATATAACCAACAAGGAACTCCTAAAAAGGACAGAAGCAAAGGATGTCATCAAGGAATTGTTATAGAATGAAGAAGCTAAAGAAGATTATGTGGAATTTAGAGAATAATTAAAAAAAAATACATATGACATGATACAAGGGAAATAACACAGCCAAGAGAATTGACACGAGTTACTCACATATTCAAGAAAGTCTGCAATCTCATCAATTCAGAGGATGTCACTTTCAACTATCATGCTTGCCCTCTTTCACATCCTCTCAGAATTGGGGTGAGGGAATGGAGAGACTGAGCATAGAGATAGTACTAAACGTGCTACAGATCTTCTTCACTTTCCCTTGACAAAATGTTGAACAGAATAGGGCCAAAAAAAATAAATAAATAAAAGCCACAGGGCATTTCTACAAAAACCTTCTATGACAGCTTCCATTCATTGATTGCTACTCTCTGGGTCTAAACATGAGTTCCAAATCTAAGTAAATATACTATTATTTCATAGCACAGGTCTTTCCATCTCATTATAAAAGATACTGTGAGGGACTATCAAATGACTTGCTGAAATCTATGTATACTATTTATCTTATTAATCCAATACTCTTGTGAAGAAAGAAAATGAGATTATTTTGGCATGACATATATATTCTCAATGAATGCATGTTATTTTGTAGTGATCCGCTAAATAAAAGGCCAAGATCAAAAAATACCCAGCAGTGTATTAATAAAAACATTATCACTAAGTGATTCTGCAAATATAAACAAAACCTTAAAATTGTAGTATAGTGAATTAATACCTTTTCCTGATTTAGTTAAAAGATTAAATTACAATTTTATTTGTTTCACAGAATGGGGAAAATCTTTGTTTAACTTGTACGCACAAATGATATATTCAGAATATATATATATACATATATATATATATATATAGTCCATGTTAGTTGTACATAAAAATAAATTTCAGAAGAGATTGATTTCAACTCCAAAGTTCTCAGGGAGAATGACTATGAGCAGAAAACTGGAAAGGAGGCATTCTCCAGGAAAAGAAAAAAAAAAAGAGGCTGCTTCAGAAAAAACCCACAGAGGATAGTGTTGAGTCCAGAAGAAAATTGCTTCAGGCTTTTCAGATGAGGAAACCGGCTGCTCAGAACACTGAGACAGAAACAAGCCAGGAGCATTTTAAGACCTTGTGGTTCTCAACTTACTAGGGAAAATAAAGCAATATGAATAGAAACCTCTCAATGGGATTTTGGTTAACAGCTGGAAATACATTGTGAGAGAAAGTTTAGGGACTAAAAGTTATAACAAGCTAAATAAGAAAATATATTTCATCTTGTTTTTAATTTCATTTTCTTACTCTTTTGCTGTGTATTTTGGCAACATTTATTTGTGACTGATGAAGCTAATTACTTTGTTATGGTAAATATTTACATATGTTTTACATAGACATACACAGATGTGCATTTCCCTCAGGATTTTCTATTTTCCAGTTCTAAGACACAAACCTAAATTCTGTGCAGGCTGAACTAGGAAAGAGGAAATACCAATTTACCTGATGGCCAATAAATAGAGCAAAGAATGAAGAATAAATTCCTTTAACATTTTTCCCAACCAATCCTCAGTGACAGGAAAAATATACATGAAATCTGGGAAGATGCCCTAATCAGGACTAGATGCAATACATATGACAGTGTGTGTGTTTTTAATTTCACAGATGCTGTGCTATTTGGCCTCTTCTCACTCCTTTATGCTCCAAATTCTCACTGTTATTTGAAATCATGTCCTTTCTAAAGGTATATGTCACCAAAGGGTGTTTCATAACTATAGGTAGTCTAAACAAAAGGAATACTTTTATTTTTCCTTCAAAAGGTATTTTAGTAAAGGGAGGTCCATGAATGCATGACAAATATTTATTGAGTACTTATTATGTATGCAAACCATGTCAATCCTTGCCCTCTGTTTTACCAAGTTTCGTCCATCAAAATATATATGTGTGTGTGTGTGTGTGTATTTGAGATAATATCTCAGAATTTTTTAGAAATTAAAAATTGTCTAGGAGAATGTTTTTAAATGTTTATCTCCACAAGAGGAAAATTTAAAGACAGTTTTCCATATAAAGCCATATAAATAATTGTTCTTCCATAATTATTAATGTAAATAATACATTTCCTTTTAACTACTTTTTCTTCACTTAGTACCACTCCCTTCATTCAGCCTCCCCTCCTCTCCTGTCTATGGCTCCAGTTGCCCTTTTCTGAACATCTCTAGTTTCCTTATATCTCCCTTGAGGCACAGAACTGAACACAAAATTCTAAACATGACAATTAATACAGTTACAGTTTTACATCAGGATAAAATGGTAGTTTCTGGTTCTTCTTGATGCTGTCCAGCATCTAATTGGCCTTTTTGGCCACAGAAGCACATTGAGACACTATCCTGAGAGAATAATCTACAATGATTCACAGGTGCCTTTCCTGAGTCATCACTAATAGTTGAATATCTATTTTCTATGTATAATTTAAGGTGTTTTTTTAATCTCTTAATGCTTTATCTTTCACTTGCTCACATTAAAATTCTGCCATTTTTCCACCCACTTGCAGATTCATATTTTCTTTCTGTAGTCTATCCCAGTCAGACTCAACACCCTGAAGAATTTAGTATCATCTACAAAATAAAATATTGCTCTGCATTTCCTCCTCAAGTTTATTCACAGAAAATGCAAATAAACATGAAAAAGCTAACACATTATTTTAAGATGATCTAGTACAAGACACTGATTGAAGAAATCCTGGATATTCTGGTTTGGTCAGGATGCTCCCAGCTAGAGTTAATTACAACCAAAACAGAAAAAGTAGATAGAATCACAAAAGTGGAGAGTTGGAAAGGACTTCAATGGTCATTTAGTACAAACCCATAGAATAAAAGGAATTTCATCCAACAAATGGCAGTCTAGCTGAGGCCTTCATTTCCCAACAGCTGCTCTGTTTGATTTCTATCATTCCTTTCCTGGGATGAATTCAACTGAAATCATAGAAATGAATTCAACTGTTACGCTCATTACCTCTTCAACACCTTCAGCTGCCTCTCCCCTTTAATGAGAGGGTGGGGCAATGAACACTTCCCTTTATAGAAGGCTCAGACTTTTCCAGGTGACTTCATTTTCCAATAACTAACTATTCTGCTTGGTTTAGATTGCATGATCATCATGTCCCTGGCCAAATACCTTGATGGGGTGGGGAGGACTTTTTTAGTTTCCTTTTGTGTACTAGTCTTCTCCCATTGGGCTATAAGGCTTCTTGAAGGTCAGGACTATCTTTTTCTTATTTGTATTCTCCATAGCCTAATACATAGTAGGTGCTTAATAAACATCCCCTGACTATATTCCACTTTTATTAGGAAGCTTTTCCTGACATAAAGCCTAATATGTCTTCCTTTCAACTTTCCCTGATGCTCCTAGTTGTGCTCTCTGGGGCTAAGCAAAAAAATCTCTTCCATAAGCTTGGCTTTTGCCCTTTGAATACTTGTATATAGTTCTCATTTCTCCCTCAATCTTCTGTTCTCCAGGCCAAACTAAGCCTAATTCTTTCGATTGATCCTTGCATATAATGCATACCAAGTCCTTTATCATCTTAGCTGTTGGTAAATTAGGCCATCTTTGTTTCAATTCTTATCTAGGCCATAGTCATAGAAACTGAAGCCTGGGAAAGATCAAGGTCAATCACAGTAACCCAAATCATCACCATTCTTCTTGAGTTGTGTTCCGTCACTGGACTTTGGTGACATTGGAAGAGAGAGGGAGGCTGATGACTTTGCCCAGTTTGTCTCACTTAAATCCAACTCATGAGTAAGTCATCACCCCATGGTGTCATTGGTTTTCTTCGAGAACGAAGGACAAAAAACAACATTGTTTTCCTCTGAACACTCCAACTGGTCCACGTCCCTCATAAACATCCAAAATTGAGCATAGTACTTACTCCAAGAGAGGTCCAATAAGGGCAGAATACATTGGGACTATCACCTCCCTATTTCCAGAAGCTATGCTTTTCTTAATGAAACCCAGTATTAGCTGTTTTGGCTGCCACATCAAAGCCATCAAAGTGCTGAATCATATTGGTCAGGAGATGGAATGGCAAGTATGTGGAACAGCAAGGAGGCTAATGTCACTGAAGGGGGCAACTCATAAAAAAGAAAGGTTGGAAGGAGTCAGGCTATGAAGGATTTTTAAAAAGGCAAACAAAATTTTATATTTAATCCTCAAGATAAGAAGAGGTCACTAAAATTTATTCTCTAAGGGAGAACATAAGTGATATAGTGGGATGGTGTGCTTCAATAAAATAATAAATTTTACTGCTTTGTAGACTTCTTATTAGGGCCCTGACCCTAAGAAAAGGTACCCTAAAATTAAGCACACTTGAGAGAACAAAAATCCATACTCGAAGTCAGCATGTCTCCATCAACACCATTGCTCAATTATTATGGTATAGTGAAATGATAAAAAGAACTCGTTTCTCCATTGAAGTCAATGTCAATGTCCTGGCTGAGAGTCCCCAAATTACTAATCCCAGGTCCCACTCACTTGGAATATAGGGAAATCTTATCCTTTTTTATGCAAGAAAAAGCCAAAATTTGGTACTCCCTTTAAGGACAAAATTCTGGTTTTGCTCCCTTGGGTTATGTTCCAACATAAAGTTGTTTCCTCAGCTGTAAAATGAAGGTATTAGACAAGATTATCTCTGAAGTTTTGTAAAGCTCCAGATTTATGGTCATATAGCACATCGGCATTAAGTTCTGTAGAAATATAAAATAAAGCAAATACCATTTGAACTAGGCTTGATTTAAGAGGCAGGGAGCATGGTTGAATTAAACTTTGTATCTCCCTTATAGGCTA
The DNA here is from genome assembly GCA_023553655.1 of Myrmecobius fasciatus. Taxonomy (NCBI): domain Eukaryota; kingdom Metazoa; phylum Chordata; class Mammalia; order Dasyuromorphia; family Myrmecobiidae; genus Myrmecobius; species Myrmecobius fasciatus. Next base: position 1,031,797 of record JAJPUD010000010.1, on the reverse strand, counting down.
GCGTAAATTTGTTATCAGAAAAAATTTCTTAAATGCTTGTCTCCCCATCTTTAATCTCTCCCAATTAGGAGTTTGCTTGTTTGCTTATTAACACAGTCAGAACTCTCTCATCCTTGAAAAGCTTTCACTTCACTCTGTTTTTCCTTTCTTGATGAGCTACTAGAAAGATCTCTCTCTCTTTTAGCACAGTCAAGTCCCTATCACCACACTCACTTCTCCATTCTTTTCAATCAAGATTCCCACACCAAGGACCCCACTCCAACTGTTCTCTCAAAACTTATCAAAAATCTGGAAATACCAGGGGAACAGGGACAATGGGACAAGGAGAGAAAGGTGCTATGATAATGTCCATCCCTCCCAAATCAGGACAACCGTAGGGATCAAACTGACTCCCTGTCTAAATAGCCCTGGTCAATTGCCTCCTGGTGCAGCTCATAGATGCAAATCATCCTAGTATGTAAAATACTAACTCAAAGTCCCTGAGACCATGATAAAACATTCATTGTACCTAAACTAAAGCCCTAGACTCCATCTCAAGAGAGTTAAGAGTTAAATTAGAAAACCAGATGATGAAACACTTTGACACCTTTATTTTTCATGTGAGTTCATGATGACTTTTGCAGGAGAGAATTTCTGGGTCCAGACAAGGCCATGAAAAACAGGTTCCTATCTTTATATAAACAGACCCAAAGTTAGGCATGAGATGACTCAGACTCTATCCACGTCTGCTTTTCCTTTTTCACCCCCTCAACCTAGTGCTATGCTCAAAGATCCCAAATCCTAGATCTGGGAGCAGAGATAACAAAGAATATTTTGCTTTCCCCCCAATCATTGCTCTAGAATCCCTGAGAAATGAAGAAAACCAGCAGGTCTTAGATGGGACTATTCCTTTACAAAAGGGGGAAAATGGTAAGATAGCTCTGGTGAACTCCATACCTTTCACTCAATGACCATTAATCATTTGGAGATTTGTAATCTCCAGCTCTTCAGAGGCTAAATTAGTAGTATAGAATATTCTTCAACAAATCTCATTTGGATATTATATTTTGTTCATAGATGGCTTTCCTCTTCCTTTACTAGTGTAGGTGCTGACTTATAACACAATAACTCATTTGGAGAGGCATTTGCAACTAAATGGGTGGGAAAATGATTAATTCCTTTCATTTTCAGAAAGATCCTTTGAACAAAAAGAAATATCACTCATTCAAATTGGTTTCCCTTTAGTGGTGCCAATTTACACACACACACACACACACACACACACACACACACTTCTAAAAAAGAGTGATAGGCAGAGAATGGCTGTCAAGAAAGAAATTTGGGCACCAAAGTCTCCAAGCTACCAAAAGACATTGGGTTGCTCCCAAGATTTGATATAACCTTACACAAAGCTTTTACTAATTCAATAGAAAAAATTGCTGAAACACTTATCATCACTCCTTGCATCAGGAGAACCCAAGAATCATAGAAGCTTCAGATAGCTTCCAAAATAATATTTCTAATAAGGTACAGGTCTGCCCATTTCACTAGACCGCTTAATAACCTTGAATGGCTTCTTATTGTGTCTAAGAAGAATAACCCATTAGTCTGGCATTTAACTCTCCAAATTCTGGTTCTCCTACCTATCCAACCTCACTTACTCTATCATTCTAGTCCAGCTACATTACAAACTGGTTTCTGAATACCTATTCTTTCTCCATGTATCCCAATGCTTGTAGTGCACTTTTCTCTCTCTTATAAATCTTGAAGTTGTTCAATTATTTTTCAGTCAAAAACCCCATTTGTGGTTTTCTTGGCAAAGATACTGCAGTGGTTTGCCATTTCCTTTTCCAGCTCATTTTACAGATGAATAACTGAGGCAAACAGGATTGTGTAACTCGTCCAGTGTCAGTCAGTCAGTAAGTGTCTGAGGTCAGATTTGAACTTGGGAAGATTAATCTTCCTGACTTCAAGCTCAGCACTTTGTGTACTATGGCGCCACCTAGCTGCTCCTTTATAATCCTTATCTTTATTTTAAGATAAAAGAGACTTTCTTTTATAACCCTAACTAATAATCTCTCCCTCTTTAAAAATCGTTCCAAATTTGGAACTCTTCTTAAAGGGTGATAAAATGTGCACACCCTTTGATCTAGCAATATCAGTGCTGAGTTTGTATCTCAAAGAGATCACAAAAGAGATCACAAAAGATCACATATTCAAAAATATTTCTAATAGTTCTTTTTGTGGTGGCAAAGGATTGGAAGTGGAGGGAAAGCCCATCACCTGGGAAATGGCTGAACAGGTATGGAAATGGAATGGAATGCTATGGTTCTGTAAGAAATATGAGCAGGCAGTTTCAGAAAAACCTGAAAAGATTTACATGAAATGATGCTGAGTGAAAGGAGAACCAGAAGGACACTACATTGTGCACTCTAACAGAAACATGATCAACTATGATAAGAAGTAGCTCTTCTCAGCAATGAATAATCTAAGATGATTCCAAGGGACTCTATGATGGAAAATGAAGACCACATCCGGAGAAAGAACTATGGAGTCTAAGTATAAATCAAAGCATACTATTTTCACTTTTTTCTTTCTTTCTCCTAGTTTTTCCCTTTTTTTCTGAGTCTATCTAAACATAACTGTGGAAATATGTTTAACATGATTATACATATATAATCTATATCATATTACTTTCTTGGGGAGGGGAGATGGAAGAAAAAGGAGAAAAATTTGGAGTTCAAAATTTTATAAAGATAAATGTTGGAAACTATGTAGTAATTGGGGGGGAATACTACTAAGTTAAAAATAATAAATAAAAAAAATAAAAATTTCTTCATATACTCACTATGTTGTAGGATATTTGCATGTGTATTCATGGCATACCATCCCAGAACAACTTCAGCTTCTTGGGGACTATGGACATTTTGTTTTCTTGTCTCCTAAGCACTGAATGCAATGCTTCTCACATTGTAGGAATTTAATAAACAAATAAATTATATTGGAAAGGTTGCAAAAAATGAGGTATAATAAGGTAGGGCTTAAAGAAAATATATATCTGAAACAGAGAAAGATGAGGACATTTTAGATGAGAAGGACAGCATGGGCAAGAGTTCAGAGGCATGTGAACTTGCCTTTAGTACTTAATCCATATTCTCTCAGGGCCCTTTCCTGGGAAATATGAACCCTGGGCAAAAGGTCACTCCTATCAAAAGATCATTTTAGAGTATGAGAAATTCTGAAGTTATTTTATCTGTGTATTCAGCTTTGGTTAGGATTTTACTAGAAAATATTCAGTTCAAGTAAAGGATCTTGAGGGGACTAACATATGGCCAATCACAGCTGAGAAGTAATGAATTAACACTCATGATATGGTCCAGATTGAATAGTCACTCATCCTTCAGTGAGGTTAGCCAACTACTTCTGGGCTCAGAATAGAAAGGGATTGGAAATGAAACCAAGTCCTTTCCCATTGGTTGCCAAGAATAGAGCTTTATGACTTAAGGATGTCATTTTTGCTCAATCTGGCATATTTCTGTTCAGATATATTATTAAACCTCCATCCACTTTCAGTTACCCAAGCACACATCAGCACAACTGATACTACTCAAAGTTTTAATCTTACCTTTTATCATTTTCACTTAGGACAGTCATCATGGAGTACTTGTGTTATTTCCTCTGACCATGAAAAAAGAGCAAATCTATCATTTTCTCATTTCTCACGCCTCTGTAGACCAGAGGAAAGAAAGTATAGTATTCTACACATATAGGTGGAACTCCATAATATGGACAAGTTCTCAATACTGAGACTTGGAAATAATGCCTTTGTTTTTTACATTGACATAACTATCATTAAAATGTAAATGTGAACTTTAGGTAAGAGATGTAACTGAGCTATTATTAACTATATGTCCTTTAAATTGCTTCTTTATGCCAATTCCTACAGAGTTGTAAATCCTTTTCTCCAATCAATCAGTCTTTATTTTAATGTAATACAGTTAACTTACATTTTCCCCAAAACTCATATGGTGCTTTAAGGTTTATAAAGCACTTTCCTCAAAAGTTCACATGCCTCTGAACTCTTGCCCATGCTGTCCTTCTCATCTAAAATGTCTTCATCTTTCTCTCTGTCTCAGATATGTATTTTCTGTAAGCCCTACCTTAATATAACTCATTTTTGCAACCTTTTCAATATAATTTATTTGTCTATTTATTAAATTCCTACAATGTGGGAACATTATGGGATAAGGAGTGTAATATTATTATCCCCATTTTCCAGATAAGGAAACTAAACTTGCAGTCACAAAACTAATAGGTTTTACTTAAAGATTTCTTCTAGTTTAAAAATGTTGTCATCTGATTCCAAACCTCTCCATTTAAAACTTTATATTCATTTTGCAGATCAGTTATTTAATTTAGGTTTATAGGATCAAAGACAGAGTTGAAAGAGACTTTAGAGATTATCTTTTCTTATTTTACAGATGAGAAAACTGAGGCCCAGAGAAAACTTGCTCATAGTTACAGAAAGGTAAATGGTAGTGAAAGATCTCAAAACCAGCCTTTTTTCCCTTATAGTGCCCTCTCCCTAGATTGTCAGGGCTCTACAAAGAGCACTTGCCTGTGGACCACCATGTGAAGTTATGGCTCCAGATCATGGAATCACCATTTTAGAGAAAAGGAAAGGGGCAGCTAGATGGCGCAGTGGATAGAGCACCAGCCCTGAAGTCAGGAAGACCTGAGTTCAAATTTGACCTGACACTTAACACATCCTAGCTGTGTGACCCTGGGGAACAAGTCACTTAACCCCAATTGCCTCAGCAAAAAAAAAAAAATCTATGCATATGTTTTGAAAATAAAAATCTTTTAAAAAACAAAATGATATGCACTTCTAAATGTAGTTCGCTGGTAAACTTCACTGCAAATACTAGACATTAGAGTAACCAATATTAATGAAGACCTGACCACAAATTTTATGACATCAAAACCTCAAACATATAATGTGATATGTTTATTTTAGTAAACAAAAATAAGTATATTATCCATTCATTTAAGAGTTTAAACGAAGAGAGAATATTATAAAAAAGATAATCATTTGAAAAATACTGAACAGAATGCAATAGTTCTACTGAAAATAAAAATTAAGAAGCATCCCTAAATAAATCTATATTTAGACAGGCTTAATAAATATCAATTTGACACTAATTTGAATCTCATCAACTAGGTCATCTTTAAATAAATGGAAGCAAAAGGATTACTGTCATGGACTTAAATGTGTTTCAAAGTTAGCCATATTTGTTCATATCACTACTTAATCAAATTTTGCTCATTTTTTTTCCTGAGACAATTGGGGTTAAGTGACTTGCCCAGAGTCACATAACTAGGAAGTGTTAAGTGTATGAGATCATATTTGAACTCAGATCCTCCTCATTCAGGGGTGGTGCTCTCTCCACTGTGCTACCTAGTTGCCCCTATTCTGTTCATTCTTTAAAGCAAAGATCAAGTTAATTCTTTCTATCAAGCCTTCCCTATCTCATTGGCATAAAGTGATTTTGCTCTCTGTATATTTTGATATTTAATCATATCATTGCTTCCTTACAGCTCTGGTGATTTAACTCTTATACAAGTGGTCTCTTAAGATTTCACTCTAGTATATAACTGAATGTGGAGTCCTGAAAGTCCCATCTCACAATTCTAGTTCTGACATTTGCTATGTGACCATAGGCAAAGAAGCTTATTCAATTTTTTAATGTGTAAAATGAGAGAACCACCTCTAGTTCCTGCCTCATAGGTTTGCCATGGGGAACAAGTGAGAGAATTATGTATATGTGTTAATGCATATGTGTATATAGTGATGACATAAGGCTTTGTTAACCTTAAAACATCATAGAAGGTAAACCCTTTGAGGGCAAAAACTATGTCATTTTTGTCTTTGTATCTCCTGCACCTAGCACAGTGAGTTACATATGACTGATTGTCTAACACTGACGTTTAAAATTCATAAACATTTGACTCACAAGTGTCCCTTCTTTTCTATGAGAGGGAACTGCAAGTGAATCCTGAAATAATATTGCTTCTTCCTTCCCACAATTTCACCTGCCATATCATGGTTAGAGAGTTTCTTTAAAATATATATTTTTGTTTGTTTTAAATAGAGGAAACTTTCCAATTATGGGAATTTCTAACGGTCACCCTAAGAAAGGATAAAGAAGGATTATGTGGTTTCCTTCCTTCTTGTACCTCATTTTCTAAAAGGAGAACTCACTTCCCTCTTGTTGAAAAGAATGGGAGAAAGTTGGGCCTATGTATCATTGTTTGTCACTTTCTCTATCTCTACCCAATATCTTAACATTCTCACTTTCTCACCTCTCCGATATATATAAGCAATGGTTCCCCTAAATTGAGAGGTCTTAATGGGGTGTATGGATTTGTTTTTTATATTTTGACAACTGTATTTCAGTATAATTAATTGGTTTCTTTGTAATTCTATTGATTTTGAGAAGAGGTCCATAGGGGTCTAAGGAGGGATCCACTGCATTGCCAAAGGGATCCATGATACAAATTTAGGTTAAGAATTCCTACTGTAAAAAATATAACAGGTTCATTATAGATTCCTTATCATTAAGTAAATAAGCTTGGTACTAACTGTACTAGCTCTAAATCTATTATTCTATGATCTTTCTGCCTTCTCTCCTTTAACATTCACTGAGGACTCACTTATTAGAAGCAAAAACAAGTAAAAAAAAAATCAATTCTGCATTAATGAAATTCATAAGCTAGCAAAACCACTTAATAATAATTTATAACCAGACCCTGAAATTCAATTTTCTGGGCAAAGTATGTATGATGAGAAATATCAGATCATCGTCATCTGTGAACTAAAACTGGGGGAGAAAACAATCTAAAAGATATTTTAGGACTTAACAGAGAAAAAGTCTGAGTAGTTCCCATGTAAGATAGCAGAAGATTCCAAGACAAAAGTCACTTTGGAAACCTTCACTGATGGATAATCAATAAAAGCTAGTTCTCAGCTACTGCAATCATATCGAGTCAATTGAAAGCTAAGACATTCATTTGAGAGCAACAAGATGGGAATGTTCATGATATAGAACAAATAGCATTGAACTTGAAGCTAGAAGATGGATTTGATGATGAACTACTTGTTCTCTTACTTGCTAAAGCCAATTTTCTCATTCCTCATTTTTCCTGCTCTCTGAAAAGCTTCTAATTCTGTCAAATACCCCCTTCCTTCTGGATATTCTTTCTTTCTTTGGTTTCTCTACTGTTCTCTCCTCTTTCTCCTACCTAACAGCTCTTTTCAGTTATCTTCAATGCTGCTTCTTCCACCTCTGGCACCACAAATGTGTGTTCCCTTTAAGGTTCTAGCCTAGTGCCTTTTTTCACTCTCCAATGTCCCCCCACCCCACCTCCACCCTAAGGTGATATCAGTAGTTACCAAGTGTTCATAACTCTAGAGATGACTCACTAATCATTTAAGTCAACCTGAGAATTAGTCCCAATTTGCCCAAAGTTTACAAGATAACTTTACCTTAATAACCCATCAATATATCAAGCTCAACACCAGGCATCCAGCACTAGCCATCTTCTTCTCTAAAAGCACTTCTCTACCAAATGCATCCATGTCTTTTCAGGTATCACCATCCTTCTGATCACCAAGTATAGCTATGTCCAAGCCAGCCTTGAATCTTTCCTCTTCTCACTATCCATATTCAATCAGCTTCTAAGGAATCTTTCTTTTAAATGTTTTAAATTTAAATTTTTAGGGAATCTTCTATGTTTGTACTATTCTCTCCACTCATCCCAGCTCAGATCCTTACCAGTTGTAATTATTTGCACAGTTTTTTAATTGGTCTCCTAGTTTCCAGTGTTTCTACCTCAAATCTTTCCTTTCACAACAGTCAAAATAATCTTTTTTAAAGCACATCTGACCCATAGTTCATTCTTTGTTTCTGTGTTTTTGTTTTGTTTTCTTCTTTGAGACTAGAACAAAGATGAGCAATGTCATCACAGGATAATGTCTTGAGTTGGAATTAAGTGAGGCAGAGTTACACAAAGTCATCAACCTCACTCTCTCTTTCAGAATCAAAGTCCAGTGGCAAGACAAAAATCCAGTGGCAACTGGAAATGGCCTGGGAGAACAGTCATTGACTCTGCCATATTTCTTGTTTCACTAATTCCTAAGTGTTCCACAGCACCTGTTTCAGCCACCTTTGTGACCATAGGAACAAATTTTCTCATCTACCTATTCCACTGGGGAAAATCTTCACATGTTTGGATAAATACCCCACTAACTCACCAACAGGCTTGAGGCCTCAATCTCAATGCTGCTCAGCCTAGTTTATCCTGTCTGCTTAACAGTTTTATACCCTGCTCAAAATAAAAGATGAGTTCAGCCTTAGGGAACCTAGGTTTAAATCAGGATTCTATTCCTTCTTGCTTTGCATAGGACAGATTACTTGACTAATTTCTCTAGGTCTCAATTTCCAAATCTTTACAATTAAAAAGTCAGATTAGGTGACCCATAAATTTTTGCTTTAGCTTGAATTCGTTTCATGATCATGTTGATAATTTCCCTTCTCTAAACCACAAAAAAAAAACTTTGTATTTACCTCCTTGTATTTATAATCTGAATCTGCTTAAAATAGTTATTTGTGTGACTTCTTTATTTATCTCCTAAAAAAACTTCCACCCTGCTACAACTATATATTATAAACTTTTCAAAAGCAAAATTATATAGACTTATTCTTTTACACAACCCACAACACTTGATAAAATACCTTAAACAATAAATACTTATTAAATTGAATTGATATGAACTTTTCAGACTACTCCCCTTTCCCTTCAGTTCCCCTACAGCAGTGCAGCATTATCTTAAACCTGTGCTGGCATCCCAAGACAAAGTGACAGCTGGAAAAACAAAGAATTTATAGACTGAAGAATCTCTTCAATTGTGATTTTCAGCAACTACAAATCAAAGGCCCAAAAGGCAGGGAAGACAGAGCAAGCTAAATGTATATTAAACCCCTCCATAGCAGATTTTATCATCAGGTTTTCTGACATCTGACACTACTAGCAAAGCTAACAGGCTAACATTAATCATTGCACTGTTTTGCTGATCACTTTAATATTATAATATCAAACAAAAATATCTCATCACTCTGTACAAAATCCAAGCACAAGGAGTAAGTAAAAAGAACACACTGACTTGAAAAGATTTATTTGTAGTCAAAAATTATTAGAAAGCAAATTAATTCTTGGAGCAGCTAGGTGATCCAGTAAAATACAGGGCTTAGAATCAAGAAGACCTAAGTTCAAATCTTAGACACTTAGTTGTTGTGACACAAGACAAGTGCCGTATCCCTGTGTGCCTCAGTTTTTTCATCTATAAAATGGGCTGGATAAAGAAATGGTAAACTACTCCAATATCTCTGCCAAGAAAATCCAAAAAGGGGTCATGAAGAATCAGATATGATTAAAAGCAACTAAACAACAACAAATTAATTCTCTGAGGACAAAATAATGAATAAGCATGAAAATTTGAAAAGTATCACCTCCAAGAAGCTTTTGTCTCAAGTCTACTTGCTCTTCTTTCTTGTTTTCTTTCTTGCCCTTGACTAAAAAGGAATAAATAAGGTCCAACTTAGATCAGATATTAAAATGATAACAGTATTTTGGTAGGAAAAACTATAAACAAGTACTACCAGTAAGTACACCTACAGCTACCATGTCTCTTCAAGAGAAGGGTGATTTTGGGAACCTGACAGAAAGCAGTTTTTGAGATAACACGAGGACCAGGTATTCATTCAGAGGGGAGATTTGCCCTCCACAGGAACCAGCATTAAGTTAAGGCAAAAGGAGAATAGAAAATAGATCCTAATAACAAATTGTTCGAAGCCCCCAATGGAGACATGAGTCAGGTTAAGAAAGTGGGTCTAGGGACAGCAAAAAGAGGATTCCTTTCTTCATTTTTTAATCAATTGCTATTCAATTATCAAGAATTTTTCCACTGGGACACTGATGCATTGTTGGTAGAACTGTGAAGGGATCCAACCTTTCTGGAGAGCAATTTGGAACTATGCTCAAAAAGTTATCAAACTGTGCATACTCTTTGACCCAGCAGTGTTTCTATTGGGCTTATATTCCAAAGAGATCTTAAAGGAGGGAAAGGGACCCACATGTGCAAGAATGTTTGCGGCAGCCCTTTTTGTAGTGGCTAGAAACTGGAAACTGAGTGGATTGGATGCCCATCAATTGGAGAGTGGCTGAAAAAAATTATGGTATATGAATGTTATGGAATATTATTGTTCTGTAAGAAATGATTAGCAGAATGATTTCAGAGAGGCCTGGAGAGACCTACATGAACTGATGCTAAGTGAAATGAGCAGAATCAGGAGATCATTGTACATGGCAACAAGACTATATGATAAACAATTCTGATGGACATGCTTCTCTTCAACAGTGAGATGTTTCAAACCAGTTTAGTGATGAAGAAAGCCATCTACACCCAGAGAGAGGCCTGTGGGATCTGAGTGTGGACCATAACATATCATTTTCATGCTCTCTATTGATGTTTGCTTGCATTGTTTCCCTTCTCAGTTTTTTTCTTGTAGATCTGATTTTTCTTATACAGCAAGATAACTGTATAAATATGTATACATATTAAAAAAAAAGAATTTTTTTTCTCCCATCTCCCCTTTTCCACTGTTACTTCCTAAAGGAAGGGAAAAGCTAGTGTCTAAATAAGAAGATTCCCATATGGGCTACATCCAAATAAATTGTCTCATTCTGCATAAATCTATTCTCTTTGCTAGATATGCAATAGTAATTTTATATCCTCAGTGGTCTGGTATCATGAAAGATCTCTGCATTGATCAGAATTTTTAAATCTCAAAATTGATTAGGGTTTTTTAAATTGCAATGATGTTACAGTTTAAATTATTCTGATTCTGCTCACTTCACTTTGTAACCATTCACATAAGTCTTCCCAGGTTACTCAAACTATCTTCCTTTATTTCTTACTGAATAATAGTGTTCCATTACATTCCTGTCCGTTTAGCATTCCCCAATTGACAGGCACCCCCCCCCCTTGGTTTCTAACTAGTTCTTTGCCACCATAAAGATAAGCTGCTATGATTCTTTAACTATTTATTCTGTTTTTTGTTTATTTGTTTATGTATTTTGGCAGGTAGGACCTTTTCCTCTTTGGTTTATTTGTTATATAACCTAATAGTAAAAGTACTAGATCAAAAAATATATGCAACTAAGTAACTTTGGGGGCACAGTTCCAAATTGTTTTCCTGAATGGCTGGACCAATTAATTCACAGCTAAATTATTAGCAGACCAACGTGCTTGTTTTCCCATAGCCCCTCCAACATTGTCATTTTCTGTTTTTGTCAACTTTGTCTTCCTTCACTTTAAATTTGACTTCTTTTGTATCTTTTTTTAAGCAATAAGTTAATTACTTTGTCTAAAGATGTAGGTTGTAGATAGGGCTATGGAATTTCTTTTCAAAAAATTTTGCAATCTAGGACATATAATCATCTGCTTGGGATTAAGGTCAGGTGTAGTCAAATAAAACATGAGCCAATGTGTGGACGTGTCTCGTTGGATGACTCATGTATACCATGGAAATGTAACCTCTTATCTCTCCTTTTCTTCTCCTTGAATGCCCTGTTCCCTCCTCAAGAGTTTGATTAACTCTATTTATCTCTGGAAAAGAGTTGAAAAAAAAAAAAACCAGAGGTGTAGGTGTTCTAGAATGGGAGAGAGTGACTTGGAAATAGGAAAAAGAGAATGGGGGGAGAGAGGGGACAGTAGTCTAAGAGACTTGGTACAAGGACCTCTCTTATCATACTTTTCCAGAACATAGGGCAGCAATATCCAAAACAAGCATTCCATCATGGGAGTGGGGAGGTGAGAAGGAGTTTAAAACAAAGTATTAAATGACCCTCCTGAAAAACAAAAGCAAAAAAGGGTTTGGGGTTGCCAAAGGAACTAATCTGGCCCCAAGGTTTAAGCACTCTCAGCATTCATTTTTTAAAAATGATCTTTCTCCTTTTTTAAGGGTCAACATATTATAATCTTATTTGCACATCTCTAGATGTCAAATGCCTGGAGGTCAAAGAGCAGATCAACTGTGCTTCCAAATTTTGGACAAATAGAAAACCAAAACCATATGCTGCTATTTTTCATCTTGGGTTTCAAGTAACAAGTGGAATGGTTCTATATTGCTACAGAATGTTTTATGTGAAAGGAGTGACAAATTTTGCAAACCTTATTTGTCACTGGATTCTATAAGGTCAAAACTGCCATCCACATTTTAGAAAAGAGAAACCAGCTCCCGAAAAGGGACTTGTCCTAAGCCAGACAGTTGAGTCGGTGTCAGGGCTGGAAATAGAACAGTGAAGTCCACACTAGTATACAAATCAGTATAAATAGAAAACTCAAGAGAATCAGACCTTTACTACCGAGTAGGCAGTATAACAGTAGTCTGAAATGGAAAGAACTAAAGATTCTACAAATCACATAATAGGAACCACCTTCTAGTCCATTTTTGTTTCCTCCTTTCTTTAGAACTTAATCATTAAGGAGTACTTTTCAAGCATATTTCTATTCCTTCTTGAGGGATTTAAATAGAAAACAGATGTTTCAGGATAGCAAAGTGTTTCTTTAGGCAGTCAGTAAGAGCTACTCTTTCTTTGGCTAAGTCTTTTAAATGTGAACAAACAGCAATTGCTGTTCAATGAGCACATTTAAAAAACTGACAGTAATTGTCACTAAAAGTAAGAATAATTAGATACTGTTTGTGTGTATTTGTAACTTTGAACCAAAAATTCATGTAGCCAACACATAGTAGCTAGCATTTATAAACTGCTTCAAGGTTTATAAAAGCACTTTGCAAATAGTATCTTATTTGATCTTCCCTACAACCCTGGAAGGGAGGTGAAATTATTTTCTCCATTTTTCAGATGAGGAAACTTGAAACAGAAAATGGTTAACTGACTTGATCAGGATCATATAGTCATTAAGTATCTGAGCATTTTAATTCATGTCTGCCTTCAGCTCAGTACCCTATTTACTATATCACTTAGGCTCTGTGAGAGGATGTCCAAATTTATTGTTAAATATATTAATTTTTTGAGGCAATCAGGATTAAATGATTTGCCTAGAGTGACACAGCTAGTAAGTGTTTGAGGCCAATTTGAATCAGGTCCTTCTGACTCTAAGGCCAGTGCTCTGTGCACTGTACCACCTATGTCCCCCAAAATATTAATTCTTTTTTCCCCTTAGTTTTCAATATTATTTTTCCAAAAACATGTGAAGATAGTTTTCAACATTTATTTTTGCAAAATTTTGTGTTCCAAATTTTTCTCCCTCTTTCCTTTACCTCCTTCTTCCCCAAGACAGCAAGCAATCTGATACAGGTTAAATATGTGCAATTCTTTAACATACAATATATTAATTTTTGATCAGATTTTTAAAGTTAAAGAAAAATTAAAAGATGAAATGAGAGAAGATTGATTTTTCATAATCTTTGGCTTGCTGTTTCTGGCTCCAGATTTTTCTGGAAATAAACCTGTAAGGGGGAGGGAGGAATCCATAATTCTTATTTATATAATTTGTTAATTTTTTTAAATAAAAAAACAAATCAGACCTTAGTATGACAACATGATGTTTCACTGAATGCTTAATTTTAGATCTGGAAAAGGACCTTAGAGATCATTTAATGAAACTCACTTTTTTTTTTTTAAAAACAGATAAGCAAACAGCATCAGAGATATAAACTGCATCTATAGTCAGTAGGCTAGTTAGTGGCAGAGCCACTAAAGTCCAGGCTTCCTGACTCCAGAGTTCTCCCACCATACTACAATGCCCTTTTATCATAAATTCAACAGTAAACAGTTTGGGCTAGATTAAATTATTGCATAGCTGTGGAATTCTGCAGAAGATATTTGAAAGAACTAAGGACATCCCAGCATGGCTATACTTACATGTGAGAGAAATGATTAATTAAACTGCCCCCACCCCAAAAAAAAAATAAATAAAAAGACAAAAAATAAAAAGTCCCTCTCAAGGAGCTCCAAGTATAATGAGAAAAACAATACACAAATAACTCTAGTTAAATAAGATATATACAGAATAAATTGAACATAGTCTCAGAGGAAAGGCTTCTTGTAGAAGGTAGAATATCAACTGAGATTTCAAAGGAGCCAGAGAAGCTATGAGACAGAAATGGGAGACAATCAAAGAAATGCTCCAGGTTGGAGAGAGAAAATTGAGTGCAAAAATAGCAAACATGCACTAAGTGCCTATGGTATGCAAAGTCATACTAACAATTACAGAGATTAAAACAAAAATGCAACCATTCCTTCCCTGAAGAAGTCTGCATTCAAGAACCATATGAGTCTATTAAAAATGTAAATATAAGGTAGTTGGAAGCCCTAGCACCTGGCAAGGGGATTGCAAGGAAGTAGAAAAGAAGTCAATCATCAGAAAATTCTTATGAGAATTCTTATGTAAAAAACGAAGCACTCTATAAGTATGAGCTATTATTTGGTAAAATCAAAATGTTTACTCTAAAGCTTCTTTGCCTAACATTCAAGGCCTTCTATGATTTGATACCATCCACTATACCTTTTTACCTCTCTCATGTTATTGTAGCCCAGTCAAAGGGAACTACTTTCTATAGTCTATATGCTTTTGTGCCCACATGTCTTTATTCATGTAATTCATTATTCATGGAATAACTTCTTGTCTCCTAACCTATTGAATTCTTATTCATTATTAATGTCCTATTCAGAGGATACCTGCATGAAGTTTTCTTTGATCTCCCTTAAACCTCTACAGTGTGATCCTCTGTAATATATGTATACTTTTTTCATTGTCTTTCCATTACCTCTCAGTGCCTAGACATAGGCACTTAAGAAATATTTGCTGACAACAATGATAAGTTTGGAAATATGTATACATATATTTGACTTGTCAAATATTTTAACATAATTAATAAGTAGTGGATATCCTGCCATCAAGGGGAGGGGTGGGGAGTAGGGGGGAAAAATTGGTAACAGAAAGCTATGTAAGGGTTAATGTGAAGAATTACCCATACAGATGTTTTGCAAATAAAATAAAATTTAAAAAAAAAGAAATATTTGCTGAATTTGGTGCATCTGTGACACTCTATTAAATGGTATCTGAGAGTCTTAACTGGAAGCTCATGAACTAGTTTATTTATAGTTTTGGTAACTATATTACAATATAATCGTTTCCTTGAAATCCTATTTTTTTTGTTTTATGCATTTAAGAAACATCAATCCTCTAAGACAATTCTGAAGGATTCAATGATGAAAATGCTATCCCCACCTCTAGAGAAAAAAACTGAGGCTGAGTACAGATTGAGGCTTACTTTTTTTTTAAACTTCATAATTTGTTATTATTGTTGTTTCTGCTGTTTTGGTCTGTCTTTTCTTTTACAACATAGCTAATATGGATATATGTTTTACTTGACTGTCCATGTATAATCTGTAAAATTGCTTGCCTTCTTAAGGAAAGAGATGGACAGAGAAGGAGAATTTGGAAATCAAAAAAAAAAAACTTAAATGAATGTTAAAGTTTGTTTCACGTGTAATTGGAAGATATAAAAATTACAAGTACATTTTTTAAATTCTAAATAAAAATAATTCTGAGAAGGGGTTCATGAATTTTACCAGGCTATCAAAAGGGTCCATGACAAAAAAATACTAGAAGTCCCAGACTAAATGTGTCATGAGAATGTATAGGATGTCTCACCCAATGGCCTGGCACAAGGCTCTATGTATATGTACAAACACTTTTCTGAATAAATGAACTACAACTAGTAAAGATCATGATGATTTTACTTCTTAAACCTCATTAACCAAATAACCTATAGTTCCAAGACAGAGAAATAACTATTCAAAAATCCTGTGTTTCTAAGGAGAGGGGAGAATGGCTCTAGAGATTGGGAAGCTTAAGGGATTCTTATCTCCATGTTAAATATATTGGTTTTACTCAATCAACAACTATCTATCTAGTAAATATTTACTATTCTAATGCCCAGTTTCCAGCACTTTCACTGGCTGTCCCCCAGATCTAGCACTCTCTTCCTCCTAAAGTCCACCCCCTAAGCTTCCTTCAAGTCTCAGCTAAAGTCTGACCTTTTGCAAGAAGTCTTTCCTATCCTACTTAATCCTAGATCCTTCCCTTTGTGGATTATCTCCAATTTATAGCATAAATATTTTGTTTGTACATAATTGTTTGCAAGTTATCTTTCCTGGTAGACTGTAAGTCCCTTGAGCACAGGGACTATCTTTTGTCTCTTTTTGGGCCACACCAATAACTTTACGAAGCCACTGAAATACAGGAATATGTGT
The DNA here is from genome assembly GCA_023553655.1 of Myrmecobius fasciatus. Taxonomy (NCBI): domain Eukaryota; kingdom Metazoa; phylum Chordata; class Mammalia; order Dasyuromorphia; family Myrmecobiidae; genus Myrmecobius; species Myrmecobius fasciatus. Next base: position 1,015,411 of record JAJPUD010000010.1, on the reverse strand, counting down.
GGCATTGTGAAAAGATTAGAGTCAGAATCATAAACCATATTCCGATCCCAGCTCTACTCAAGCTATGTGCTCTTGGACAAGGGCAAGGGCCAAAGGGAATAAGTATTTATATAGAGCCTTATAAATATTTACATAGAGCCTATTATGTGCCTGAACAAAGTATAGAGTGGTGGGTCTGGAGTCTAGGAAACTCATCTTTCTGAGTTCAAATCTGGGATCAGATACTTAGTAGTTGTGTATGATCTTGGACAAATCACTTAACCCTGTTTTCTCATTTGTAAGATGAGCTGGAGAAGTAAAAAGAAACACTACAGTATTTTTGCCAAGTAAAACCCAAATGAGGTCATCAAGAGTTGGATGTGACTAAAAAAAAAACAAAACAAAACTGAAGAAGACTGTGTACAAAGGTCTATGATAAGAACCTTATAAATATTATTTCGCTTGATCCTCATCACAGCTCTGTAAGGAAGGTATTGTTATCTCCATTTTACAATGGAAGCAACTGAGACCAACAGAGATTAAGTGATTTGTTAGCTTCTCACAGCTAGTAAGTATCTGAAACTATACAAGATATTTGACCTCCTTAGGCCTCAATTTCCTTCTCATTAAAATGAAAGGTAAACTAAAGAATGATCTCTTCAGTTGCTTCTAACTGTGAAGTGTTATGACCTCCGACTCTACAAACCACATGAAAGTATCTCAACATGACTAGAGTAGCTAACTAACCAGCATTTGAATATTCAGTTTCTTCACCTCGGCAAATCAAACTGTGAAATATTCTCATAGAAGAAAATAAAAATTAAGTTACCCAGGATGCTCTGATTATAAAAATTCTACCACAGAAAATAGCAGTTTCTCTGGCCCAGTTTGCTGCTCTACTTGTCAATTTGAATAGTTGTTAGTCCATACAGATATACTAGATAAAGAGAAGAAAAACTATCTCACTCCCTTGCAGCAGAAAGCATTTAACTGCTAAGGTTATTCTAGGAAATGTCAGAATATATCAACTCTAGAGAAAAGCAAAGAAATTGGGATGCCCCTTCACATTATAGCCAGCAATCAGTATGATTTCCCACTTCCTGAGTTCAGCAGTTTGTGCAATATTTCCATGGCTTATAAAGTCCTCAAGAACACTGCAAGGAATTATATGTCCCACCAAGAACAAGGTAGAATTCAAACAAGAGATGATTTTTCTTTTAACTCTATCTACTCTTAGGGTCTTAAGGTATAACTAGCCTGTATATTTATAGTTATCCTATATATTTTTAAATGATACTGTTTGGGAGGTGACCTTTCACTGGAGGTTATGGATGCTATTGGTAAACATTGAGACCACAACAATCCGTCTTGTTCTTGAGAGTCAGAGTGTGAAATGGTGGAAAGAATGAATGCAAGATGAAATCAAGAGACCCATTCATAGATTTCAGTTGGTTGGCTATTGACCTTCATTGTTGAAAAAGAACCAAAATGACATCACTATGTTGGGGTTAAGGTTCAAGATATATGACCATGGCTGATCAGACCAACAGGAGCTTAGAAGGCTCTACCACAGGTCAGGCACAAATGGTCCATGACCACATTTGAATTGGAACACATTTGTATGAGCTTAGGCAAAATCATTAACCCCTGGGAACTCTGTTTTCTTCTCCATAAAATAGGAACAATAATGTCCCACAAGATTGTTTGTAAAAGATGAAAATCATTTCTATTCTCTATGTCTTTGTTGCTCTACCACTTCCATTAACTGGGCAATGGGTTGCTCTATTCTGTTCTTCAAGCAGTATAACGGTAATGGACTAAACCTCAGCTCCTTCTTTTAGAAATATTAAAAAAATATTTAAATATTAATGTTAGACTGCAGCCTTCAGACAACCTTTTACCAGTCTTTCTTTAATTACCAGTTCTAAAACAAACAATTGCAAGGCTCTCTTCTCCTAATCACCTAAGGAATATGTTCCTCCCCAAAGTAACTAGGGCAATGACCATTCAAGGGTAGGTCTAGGATTGATCAACCTAGATAGGATAAAGGTAATAAATAGAAGATAAGATAATGTTCACACTGAGAAAAATAAGAAGCTTCCTTTGTTTCTTTTGTAAATATCTGTAATTTATTTCTCATAAGCTGGAAAGGAGAATAATACTTAAAGGGATGGGTCAAAGGGGAAATAAAGGGTTTTTGGAAAATGATTCTACAAGGGCATTCTGAAAATTGAGTTCTGTTTGATGAAACAAATTGTTCACTGAAATTTTACCTTATCCTGAGCTCTTTATAACAGTAGGAAATTCTCATGGTTCAGAAATACTTATGAAGTATAACCTCAAAATTAGCTTGTCAGAGATAGGATTTCAGAGTCATGTGGTAATTCTGGTCTCCTCTTTGCTTCTTTTTCTAAGTAGAAATGCTTAGATTAAAATAATCTAAATTGATGTTTTAAAAAAACTATTTCTGGCAGGGCTTGTGCCTAAAATACAGAGTACAAGATTGCTTGAGGTTATTTAGTATATCAGACTTTATTCACCATCCATGTATTTCCATTTTCACAAATGTAATAATTTTGTTGTTGTTGTTCAGTCATGTCTAGCTTTCTGTGACATAGGGTTTTCTTATTTTTACTTTTTTTTATTTTCAAAATATATACATGGATAATTTTTGACATTCATCCCTACAAAACCCTGTGTTCTAATTTCCCTGCCCCTTCCTTCACCCCCTCTCTCCCAGTCAGCAAGTGATCCAATATATGTTAAACATGTGCAATTCTTCTATATATATATTTCCACAAATTTCATGCTGCACAAGAAAAATCAGATCAAAAAGGAAAAAAAATGAGAAAGAAAACAAAATGCAAGCAAACAACAACAAAGAGTGAAAATACTATGTTGTGGTTTACATTCTGTTCTCACTGTCCTTTCTCTGGGTGCAGATGGCTTACTTCATCACAAGACCATTGGAACTGGTCTGAATCACTTCCTTGTTGATAAGAGTAATATAATCTTGCTGTTTTACCATATACAATGATCTCCTGGTTCTGCTCATATCACTTAGCACCAGTTCATGCAAGTCTCTTCAAGCCTCTCTGAAATGACTCTGCTGATCATTTCTCATAGAATAATGTTCCATAACATTTATATATCATAACTTGTTCAACCATTCTCCAACTGATGGGCATCCACTCAATTCCCAGTTTCTTGCCACACCAAAAAGGGCTGCCACAAACATTTTTGCACATGTGGGTCCCTTTTCCTCCTTTATGATCTCTTTAGCATATGAGCCCAACAGAAACATTGCTGGATCAAAGTTTGATAGCCCTTGGGCATAGTTCCAAATTGCTCTCCAGAATGATTGAATCAGTTCACAACTCCATCAACAATGTGGTGTCCCAATTTTTCCACATGTCCAACATTGGTCATTATCTTTTCCTGTCACTTTAGCCAATCCAAGATGTATAGTGGTACCTCAGAGTTGTCTTAATTTTTATTTCTCTGGCCAATAATGATTTAGAACATCTTTTCATATGACCAGAAATGGTTTTAATTTCATTTGAAAATTGCCTATTCATATCCTTTGACCATTTACCAATTGAACAATAGCTTCAATTCTTATAAATTTGAGTCAATTCTCTATGTATTTTAGAAAGGAGGCCTTTATCAGAATCCTTGAATATAAAATATTTTTCCCAGTTTATGTGAAGTAATTTCTTGGGAATTAGATTGATGGCACTGAATAAGTAGAGTAATTTAGGTAATATTGTCATTTTTATTATATTAACTTGGTCTACCCATGAGCACTTGATATTTTTCCAAGAAATTGGATCTGACTTTATTTGTGTGGAAAGTGTTTTGTAATTGTGTTCATATAGTTCTTGACTTTGCCTTTGGCAGGTAGACTCTTCTCTTTGTATCTCTTTGCTGCTGAACTTTGTTCATAATGTGTAAAAATGCTGATGTTTATGTGAATTTATTTTGTATCCTGCAACTTTACTAAAGTTGTGAATTGTTTCTAGTAGTTTTTTAGTTGATTCTCTAGGATTCTCTAAGTATTCCATCATATCATCTGCAAAGAGTGATAATTTGGTTTCCTCATGACTTACTCTAATTCCTTTAATTTCTTTTTTTCTCTTCTTGCCAAAGCTAACATTTCTAACACAATACTGAATAATATTGGTGATAGTGGGCAACCTTATTTCACCCCTGATGCTCTTGGGAATGGTTTTAGTTTGTCCCCATTACATATAATGCTTGCTGATGGCTTTAAATAGATGCTATTGATCATTTTAAGGAAAACTTCATTTATTCCTGTACTCTCAAGTGTTTTTAATAGGAATAGCTATTGGATTTTGTCAAATGCTTTTTCTGTATCTAGTGAGATGATCATGATTTTTGTTAGTTTGGTTATTGATATAATCAATTATGCTAATGGTTTTCATAATATTGAATCAGTCCTGCATTTCTGGTATAAATCCTACTTGGTCATGATACATTATCCTGGGGATAACTTGCTGTAATCTCTTTGCTAATATTTTATTTAAGATTTTTTCATCAATATTAATTAGGGAAGTTGGTCTATAATTTTCTGTTTTGATGCCATGTAGGATTTTTGGCAAAAATACTGGAGTGATTTCCCATTTCCTTTTCCAACTCATTTTACCAATGATGGAACTGAGGCAAATAGGTTTAAGTGATTTGCCCAGGATCACACAGCTAGTAAGTGAATGATGCTCAATTTGAACTCAGGAAAATGAGTCTTCCCAATTCAGTGTTCTATCTATTGTTCCACTTAGATGCCCCTCCTCTTAATATCATGAAAATTTTCTATTTAGCTCCCTCCTCTTACCCCATCAATTTCTGTAGATACAGCCATAAAATTCTACCATGGGGGAAAAAAACCTATAGAATTAATCTCTTCACAAATAGTTAGTTTAATATTCTAGATGTCCTTGAAGTATATTTAAGTGCAGAACTGAACATGTTAAATAGGCTAAATAGGGTTTTTTTTTTAATTACCATGACAGACTTTGTGAAATGTGTTAGCAGAACGGCAGATTTTTAAGTTTTAAATTTTAATTAAAAAGTTACTTTCCTAGAATGTGCCATGGCCATGTTGTTGGCTGTTATATATGCTTTATATTTACTTAACTTGATGTATGTCATGTCTCCTTATATACAAAGGGTTTCCACAATCTGTGGGGTCCACAGATTATAGATAAATTTCAGGGGATCCAAGAATATGGGGAGGGAAAGAATGACACCTCTATTTTAATTAGCCTCTACCTTAAATTTATTATTTGCTTCAATGATTTAAGTCACTAGACTACCAAAGGATTTCATGACACATACAAAAAGGTAAAGAACCTCTGACTCAGTAAGATGGATCTTTAAGCATAGGGAACTGTTGTCTGTTTTTGTATCCTCTGTACCTAGCCCCACGTCTTACTTGGAAAAGATGCTCAATTTTTTTTTTTTTCCAAGGCAATTGGGGTTAAGCGACTTGCCAGTATCTAAGGCCATATTTGAATTCAGGTCCTCCTGACTTCAGAACTGGTATTCTATTCATTGTATGATCTAGCTGCAATAAAGCTCAATAAATATTGAAATGAATTGAATTACCTTGTGAATCTAAGGAAATCCACTATATGAGTTATTTGAATATTGTATGATCAAAGGTCCTACTTATATTACATTCTTAGCACTTTTAAAAGCTGTTACTCTTTCATTAGTTATGATGCTTGAAGATTCACATTAGACATATAAATAATGGTGAAGACCAAAGACATCAAGCATCCCTGGTCATTACGAGTTGTCCTGCCACTGAAATTTAATGATGCTGGAAAAAATAGTGAGGTTGATGATTTTAGACAACTCTGCCTCACTTAAAATCGAATTCACACACAAACCAAGACTTAACTCTGTGATGTTACTCATTGAGAACAAGGACAAACAACAACAGTCAGGCATTGACCACTGGAAGTCTTTGCTTTATTTCTGATATTCACTAAGACATTGGGCAAGTTACTTATGAGTCCTTCAGTTTTCTCATTCACAAAATAAGAATTGGATTAGGCATTCCTCAGGTTCTCCAAGGATTTTCTAACTCTAACATTTTCCCCTTGTTCTCAATATCATATTTCAGTAGAAAGGGGATTAACTTTAGAGCTAGATGTCCTGGGTTCAAATTCTACTTCTTAGATTTAGCGAGTTTTGGGCATTGGAATCGATTTCAGTGGTCATCCAGTTCAACCCAAACCATAAATGATCTCAATTATAATATGCCTGACAAGTAGTCATCCAGCCTCTCCTTGAAGATATCGAAGAAGGGAAAATTTGGCACCTTCTAAGGCAGTCGCCCATTATAGTTTGGGCCAACTCAAATTTTTAGAAAGCTTTTCCTATTATCAAGCTTAAATTATCTTCTCTGAAGCTTTTACCCAATGCTCCTGATTCTGCCCTTTAGGGTCAAATAGATAAAGTCTAATCCTTCCCTCATATGACAGTCTTTCAAAACACTTACAGACAATTCTCATGTTTTTCCTAACCCTTTTCTCCAGGATAAGTTTGGCTAGTTCCTTCAATAAACCCTTGTATGATATGGATGTTAGGCCCTTCTCCATCTACATGTCTACTTTGAAATAATGTCTGCTCGTCCATGTTCTCCTTAAATTATGGCATCCCAAACAACATATCATTCCAGATGAAATCTAACATAGAGCAGAGGTCAATGATACTATCACTCCTGTAATTCCTATAATGGATTCCCTTATTAATGAAACGCAACATCACTTTAGGGTGTTTTGGGGGGTTTTATGGCTGCCATATCACAATACTTATTTACAATGAGCATGTAGGGTACTAAACTTCCAGATCTTTTCCAGAAGATGTATTCACTATCCATGCCTCCCAGTATTGTACTCATGAAAATGTTTTCTGTATCCAAATGTAAAACTTTATATTTATCCCTATTGAATTTCATATTATTAAGATTTGGTTTGGGGCATCTAGGTGGCACAATGGATAGAGCACCAATCCTGAATTCAAGATGATCTAAGTTCAAATCTGGTCTCAGACACTTAACACTTTCTAGCTGTGTGGCTCTAGGCAAGTCACTTAACCCCAATTACCTCAGGGAAAAAAAAAAAAAGATTTGGTTCAATGCTCTAACCTGTCAAATTCCTGTTGAATCATTCTATTTTGAATCCATGCCTTCCAGCTTTGTACCATTTGCAGATTTCATAAGCATGCCATCTTTGCTCAAGTATTTCATTAAAGCATTAAGTGGTACAGGACCAAGAACTCCTCCCTAGGGTAATCTACTTGCTACATTAAGGATTGTTGCTTAGGTGACCTTGGCAAAGTCACACGACCTCCTCGTCCTTCAGTATTTGGACTAGTTGACTTGAGGTTCCATGAGCTTGAGCTCATATGACTCAATGTTATGAAAACAAATTAGACTAGGAGTGATGAGTAAGGATGGAGAGGTGGGTAGTGGACAAGCTTTATTCAAAAGCTTGGGCAACTGATATGGGGGTGGAATGACATTTGTGGAGGATTCAGGACTGATGAACAAGGAACCTTTTAAAAATTTAAGAGAAGGAAAAAACCACAGATTTTATCAAAAAATGGGATTTATATTGTTAATGAACTATCAGATCTGAAGTGGGCAGAACTAACTAGTTAGTAACACCTTGCAACCCAGTTTTCCCCTGTGCTATCACATTTTTACTGCCATACCACAGAATAGGGTTTGGCTGGATAAGAAAAAGATGAACAAGTAGAAAATAATCTTCTCTCTCAATCTGGCATGCATATGCATTACCTACCAAAAAAAATAACCTTATTTGATGCCCATTTATTCCATTATAATATATAACTAACAGAAACCAAATGTTTTCTATATCATACTTTTTTGCATTCAAGAAAGGAATAGCAAAGGCATGTAACTAAAGAGGTGAAGGGCAAAATGTAAAGTCCCATACATACCCCTAATACTTTTAAGTAGCATTTTTTGTGATAGGAAAGAACTAAAGACAAAGCAAATGTTCAGAGAAACAGGAAAAGCTAAACAAAATGTGGCACCTGAATGGCATTCCACTACACTCTAAGAAATGACAATAAAGAATATAGAAGAACACGGGAATATAGGTATGAAAGATTGGAGACTAAAATAAGCAGAACCAGGGCAACAGTACAAACAAATGCAATGTTGTAAATCAAAGCAACAATAAAATGCAACCAAATACTGTACAATTATTTCAAAACAAAATAAAACCTTAGTTCTCAAAAAGTACAAACACCCCTCTTTCCTTTGGGGAGGGGGAGTGTTGTTGGGGTAGTGGGGTCCTGCTATGTATGTGGTAGAACACTGCATGAGCTCTCTGAAGCTGTCAGCTGATTGTCCTAAACTGTTTTTTGTTATAAGGGAAGGCTTACTGGTTAGGGTATATTGAAAAATAATTCATAAATAAGATAGATTGTGTATGTATGTATGTGTGTGTTCATATATCAATATGTATGTATATGTACATACATGTATACATATAGTAGATATATAAATATTTGTATTACATACATATAAGCGTGTATATCTATATGTAAAAAACAAAAGGCATGGATTAAAATTTGAAAAAGAAAAGAAGGGGTGCAAGTAGCCTTACAATAGAAGATCATTTAGCCTCGGGAATTGTAAAGAAAATCCTTTAGTTGCAACTGTTAAGATACTATATAGACTCATCATCTTTGGATTGGAAAATAAAATAAAATAATTTATATCTGAGTATATATGTATATACACATATGACATTAAAAATGGCATTTAATCTCTGAAAAATGTGGTAGAGTTTATGGTATCTTAGAAAACAACTTAACATAGTATTAAACCAGTAGGACTGGTTTAAAAACCCATTTCAAAACAGTTTTTTACTTACGTTTGTTTTTAAGTTTTGAGTTCTAGATTCTCTCCTTTATCCCCACTCACAATTAAGAAACCACATATAAAGTTATGTAAAACATTTCCATAAAAATCAAGTTGTGAAAGAAAACAGACTTCCCACCCAAATAAAAATAAAAACCATCAAGAAAAATTAAGTTAAAAATAAAGAGAGAGATAGAGAAATAAAGAATGTTTCGATCTCCATCAGGTTCCTTCTCTGATAGGGATAAGATTTTTTATCATAAGTCCTTCAGAGTAGTTGTGGATGATTGTGCTACTGAGAATAATAAAGTCATTTACAACTGATCATCCCAGAACATTGCTATTACTTTGTCTATTTCCCTTTCTTCATGGAAGACTTTTCACATGTTTGTTTGTTTTTTCCCTGACAGCATCCTGCTCATCATTTCCCAGAGAACAATAATATTCCATTACAGAAATTTGCTTCTAATTTTTTTTTACAATTACTATTACTAATTGTATTTCCCCCCATTCCCTCTCTCCTTTCACCCTGTCCCTCCTCAAAAGTGTTTTGCTATTGACCACTCCCTCCCACAATAAGCCTTCTCTTTTATTACCTTCCCCTCTTCCCATATCCCTTTCCTTCCCTCACTGTTCTCCTCCTCTTCATCCTCTCCACTGTAAAAATTTTTTCTTGCCTCTTTTAACAATGCATTTCAAATATAATTTCTAGCTATATGACACTGGACAAATTACTTAACTTCTATGAGCTTTGATTTTCTCAATCTGTAAAATTTGGAATGATGAAAATACATAATACCCAGAGTGTGAAAAGCAAATGACACATTGTATATAATGCTGTTCTTTATAATCCTTAAAACATTTTATAAATATTAGCTACTATTTCTATTATTTTCATTGAGAAACAGTATGGGATTGAGCAAGCAGCCAGTCTTTGAGACAGGAATACCTAGGTTTAAGTTATTTAACCTCTCAGCTTCCTTCAAATACTATCATCAAACAAGATCATCAGTTGGGGAGCAGTTGCCAAAGACAAGAGAAATTTTCTTATTCAGCCTTCCCAACATCAAAGACATCACAGATCTTGCCCCCACCCTACTCCCAATTAAGAGCTTTGCTTGAGTTTAATTTAATTTTTAAAATTTTAGACATTTTCCAAAGAAAACAGATACCTCCTCCCATTCCTAAATGGAGGAATCTAAATTAAAGAAGTTTGACCACTAAAAGTTTTTAATGATGCTAGAATATAAGGACTGAAGGAGGACATGAAAACTCTGGCCAAATAAAATGGCCATTATTTGTACCATATTGTGTCACAATTATCCCTCCCTTCTGTTAATAATTGGTAAACTCTTTTAGGGAATATACTTTCTTAAAGGGACCTGTTGGGGGTTAATTGTTAGGAAGCAGTGATTATATCCAAATAAAATCTGCTATGCTCCATTATAAGGGATGGCATTTGGAGAAGAGATAAGGGGGAAATCTAGGCAATGTAAAAATAATCAGTGGCTTTAAACACCCACAAATTGTCAAGAACTGTGCTAAGTGCTGAGGATACAAAGAGAGGCAAAAGACAGTTCCTAGCCACAAGGAATTTACAACCTTATGGGTAAAACAATAAATAAATAGATAAATAAGTAGATGAATAAATAGATAAATAAATAAATAGGAGATAATTCAAAGAGGAAAGGTATCAGGGTTGAGAGGTTGAGGACAGCTCTCAGTAAAAACAAAAGATATCAATAAAAATATTTTAATCTGTCAATAAAATTGAAATTAAAATTAATATTATAGCACATGATAAATGTTTATTCATTTATTCTTAAATGGAGGGCTTCACCCAAGGGAATCACAATTTCAGAGATGAAGAGGGCCTTAGAGACAGATCAAACCTATCCAACATCATTTTACAACTGAAAAAACAACAAGAACAAAATCAAATTAGTGAGTTGCCCAAGATGCCCAAGAAGCAGCAGCCCCTAAATCCCAGTTCTTTTGGTCCCTTGGTCTGGCTTTCTTGATCAAAAACCTCAGAAACAGCAGAAAGGCCTCCTCTACAAAATATCTGAGTAGAAAAGACCAGCCCAAATGCAAACAAATTCCAAATTCATTTATTAGTTTAAAATGGCCAATTATGGAGAGAAACAAATGTCCAGCATATGTTAGTTCTTATTCTTTCTATGTGGGAAAATGGTCAGGAGATTCGGGTCTGAAAACTTGCTTTATCAGACTGATTTGGCCTTTTTTCTCTTATATGTGCCATAGGGAAAATAGCTGGCTAGGAAAACTTACCTGACAGCCACCCGCAAGGACTGCCACTCAAAGTGTCTCTTGTTTTTAACTTCTCAAGAATCAAAATTTAGATAAAATTAGAATTGCATGGCATGACAGGATTGTTAATTTGCCTATTCAACCACAAAAGCACAATCACTGATTCAGAAGTGCAATCCCAACTCATATTCATCTTCTGGTGTTTTGGTTTGTCCTAAATATTAGTTAAATCTTTCAAGCTAATTGGTTATTAACCTATTTTTCAACATTACAAGAAACTTTTTACTTAGTTTACTGTTTAATAAAGAGAAGTACAAACAATATTAGACCCTAGATTTAGAACACTTTAGAAACCTTACAGAACATCTAAGACTAAGGTAGCTAGGTGGCTCAGTGGATAGCCAGGAGACCATAAGTTCAAATCTAGCTTTGAAAACTGATTATGTGAACCTCGGAAAGTCATTTAACTTTAGCTTCCTCATTTATAAAATGAATTGGAAAAGGAAATAGCAAACCACTCCAGTATCTACGCCAAGAAAACCCCAAATGGGGTCCAGAAAAGTTGGAGGAAAAAAAACAGTGTTTTGATAGATTGCTCTGAAATACCCAAATCTTAGAACAATTAGATATTTCACTATTCAGAATTGAAATCGATATTCGTGAAACTTCCACTCCTGGTGGAGCCATGGTGGCGGAGATCAGACAGGATTCTCTGTAACCTCCTCTAACCTCCCCTCAAACCAACAAAATATGAAGCCTCTAGACTGATTCTGAAGCAAAAAAAATCCACAATATCCGGAGAACAACACGATTCTAGAAGAAGATACTCTGGAAGAACCTCAAAACAGGTCTGTTTTAATGGGGCAGGGGGTGGCCTACTGAACCGAGACTGCAGCACAGGGAGACCGGGGCAGGGAGCTGGAGCAGGGAGCTGGAACAGGAGTCAGAACAGGAGTGGGAGCGTTGTGCTTTTCACACACCTGGGAGTCTTCTGCGGGCCTCTTGGAACAATTTGTCCTGATTGTGGGCAGGTGGTTTGGAGGGTCTGCCTTTTGAGGGGGATAGATTGTAACCACTGAACCCCTGATGAGCATCTTAACTAGCTGCCATTACACAGCACCTTAAAGCAATCAATCAAACAACAGGTCTGATAAGCACCAGAAATAATTCAATCATCAGAGCTGCCCAGCCCCTGACATAATTCAATCAGCAGAACTGCCCAGTTCCTGAAATAACTCAATCAGCAGAACTGCCCCAGGGCAAATTAAAGCAGCTGTCCCACCTTTGCCCTAAACAGACCTCACACCTTTAAAAAAATGAATAAAAAACCAAAAAGAGCTCTCACCATAGACAACTTTTATGGAGAGAGGGAAGAACAGACCTCAAATCCTGAGGCCCCTAAAGGTAAAGCAACTCCAGAAAAAGCCCCAAAGAGAGACATAAATTGGTCTCCATGTCACAAGGCTTTCTTTGAAGATTGCATAAAAAATCTTAAAAGAGAGTTAGAAGAAACATGGGGAAACGAAATGAGATCACTGCAAAATAAAATAGAAAAAATGGAAAAAGAATGCAATGACCAAAAAAATGTAATTGGTCAATTGCAAAAGGAACTAAAAACAGTAACTGAAGAAAATAAGACATTAAAAATTAGAATCGAACAATTGGAAATTAATGACTCATCAAGACTTCAAGAATCAGTTGAACAAAAACAAAAAAATGAAAAGATAGAGAAAAACATGAAATATCTCCTAGGAAAAACAACTGACCTGGAAAATAGATCTAGGAGAGACAATCTAAGGATTATAGGGCTTCCTGAAAGCCATGATGAAAAAAAGAACCTGGACACTATATTCCAGGAAATCATAAAAGAAAACTGCCCTGATATTTTACACCCAGAAGGCAAAATACTCCTTGAAACAATCCACTGATCACCTCCTGAAAGAAACCCAAAAATTAAGTCCCCCAGAAATATTGTGGCTAAATTCCAGAACTATCATACCAAGGAAAAGATATTACAAGAAGCCAGAAAGAAACAATTTAAATATCGGGGAGCTACAATTAGGATCACACAGGACCTAGCAGCTTCTACTTTGAAGGATCGAAGGGCCTGGAATCAGATATTCTGAAGGGCAAAGGAACTTGGATTACAGCCAAGAATAAGTTACCCAGCTAGAATGAGCATTATCTTCCAGGGAAGAAGATGGTCTTTCAATGATATAGGAGAATTTCACCTATTTCTACTGAAAAGACCAGAACTGAACAAAAAATTTGATCTACAAACACAGAACACAAGAGAAACATAAAAAGGTAACAAGAAAAAATAACTCTTGAGAACTATATTTATGTTATAGATACTTATAGAATGAGGGTTGATTTTATGAATTGATTATTACATTATGATTATGATATGATTACTGTGATTTTATGATTATTATCATATGATTACTGTGATTTTATGATTATTATTATATGTTTATTGTGATTTTATGAATCTTATGATATGATAAACTGAAAAAGAAATTAGAGATAGAAAAGGGATAAGACTGCAAGAAGAGGAAAAGGAGGTAAAATAAGGGAAATTATATCACATGTAGAGGCAAAGAAAACCTATAATGATTGAGGGGAAAAAAGGGAGGGGAATGAGAATTGGGTTAATCTCCATCTCATCAGATTTGGCTCAGAGGTAATAATAGACATACTTATAAGGAAACTGGAGGGAAAGGGAGGAAAAGGGGGGTGGGTGGGGCTCTAAAGGGGAAGGATTGTTTGAGGGAAGTGGTTTTCAAAAGCAAAATAGTAGGGAGGAGGGAAAGGGGATAAGAAAGAGAAAAGCATAAGCTAGGGTAAATAAGATGACAGGAAATACAGAATTAGTTATTTTAACTGTGAATGTGAATGGAATGAACTCTCCCTTAAAGCAGAAGCAGATAGCAGAGTGGATTAAAAACCAGAATCCAACAATATGTTGTATACAAGAAACACATCTAAAACATAGAGATACATATAGGGTGAAGGTAAAAGGCTGGAGCAGAATCTATTATGCTTCAGGTGAACAAAAAAAAGCAGGGGTAGCAATCCTGATCTCAGACCAAGTAAAAGCAAAGATAGACTTAATTAAAAGAGACAAAGAAGGAAATTATATCTTCCTAAAGGGTACCATAGATGATGAAGCAATATCAATACTAAACATATATGCACCAAGTGGTATAGCATGGAAATTCCTAGAGGAAAGGTTCAGAGAGATGCAAGAAGAAATAGACAGCAAAACTATAATAGTGGGGGATCTCAACCTCCCTCTCTCAGAACTTGATAAATCAAACCACAAAATAAATAAGAAAGAAGTTAAGGAGGTAAACAAAATGTTAGAAAAGTTAGGTATGATAGATCTTTGGAGGAAATTAAATGGAGACAGAAAGGAGTTTACTTTTTTCTCAGCAGTCCATGGAACTTATACAAAAATTGACCATGTGCTAGGACACAAAAACCTCAAAATCAAATGCAGGAAGGCAGAAATAATAAATGCATTTTTTTCAGATCATGACGGAATAAAAATCACATGCAATATAAGGCCAGGAGAAAATAGACCAAAAACCAATTGGAAACTAAATAATTTTATCCTAAAGAATGAATGGGTGAAACAGCAAATTAGAGACACAATTACTAATTTCATTCAAGAGAATGACAATAATGAGACCACATACCAAAATTTGTGGGATACAGCCAAAGCGGTAATAAGGGGAAATTTTATATCTCTAGATGCTTATTTGCATAAAATAGAAAAAAAGAAAATCAATGAATTGGGCTTGCAACTAAAAAAGCTAGAGAAAGAACAAATTAAAACCCCCCAATCAAATACCAAACTTGAAATCCTAAAAATAAAAGGAGAGATTAGTAAAATTGAAAGTAAAAAAACTATTGAATTAATAAATAAAACTAAAAGTTGGTTTTATGAAAAAACCAACAAAATAGATAAACCTCTAGTTAATTTAATTAGAAAAAGGAAAGAGGAAAATCAAATTGTTAGTCTCAAAAATGAAAAGGGAGAACTTTCCACCAATGAAGAGGAAATTAGAGCAATAATCAGGAGTTACTTTGCCCAACTGTATGCCAATAAATTTGATAACCTAAGTGAAATGGAGGAATATCTACAAAAATATAGATTGCCCAGATTAACAGAAGAGGAAATAAATTACTTAAATAGTCCCATTTCAGAAAAAGAAATAGAACAAGTCATTAATCAACTCCCTAAGAAAAAATCCCCAGGACCAGATGGATTTACATGTGAATTCTACCAAACATTTAAAGAACAGTTAACTCCAATATTATATAAACTATTCGAAAAAATAGGAAATGAAGGACTCCTACCAAACTCTTTTTATGATACAGACATGGTACTGATACCTAAACCAGGTAAAACAAAAACAGAGAAAGAAAATTATAGACCAATCTCCTTAATGAATATTGATGCAAAAATCTTAAATAAAATATTAGCAAAGAGATTACAGAAAATCATTCCTAGAATAATACACCATGACCAAGTAGGATTTATACCAGGAATGCAGGGATGGTTCAATATTAGGAAAACTATTAACATAATTGACTATATTAATAACCAAACTAACAAAAACCATATGATAATCTCAATAGATGCAGAAAAAGCATTTGATAAAATCCAACATCCATTCCTATTAAAAACATTAGAGAGTATAGGAATTAATGGACTTTTCCTTAAAATAGTCGGTAGCATCTATTTAAAACCATCAGCTCGCATCATATGTAATGGTGATAAACTGGAACCATTCCCAATAAGATCAGGGGTGAAACAAGGTTGTCCACTATCACCATTACTGTTCAATATTGTATTAGAAATGCTAGCCTTGGCAATAAGACAAGAAAAAGAGATTAAAGGAATTAGAGTAGGTCATGAGGAAACCAAATTATCACTCTTTGCAGATGATATGATGGTCTACTTAGAGAACCCTAGAGAATCAACTAAAAAACTATTAGAATTAATCCACAACTTTAGCAAAGTTGCAGGATACAAAATAAATCCACATAAATCATCAGCATTTTTATACATCACCAACAAAATGCAACAGCAAGAGATACAAAGAGAAATTCCATTCAAAATAACTATCGATAGTATAAAATATTTGGGAATATATCTGCCAAGGGAAAGTCAGGATCTATATGAGCAAAACTACAAAACACTCTCCACACAAATAAAGTCAGATCTAAACAATTGGAAAAACATCAAGTGCTCTTGGATAGGTCGAGCGAATATAATAAAGATGGCAATACTACCTAAACTAATCTATCTATTTAGTGCTATACCAATCAAACTCCCAAGAGATTATTTAACTGAACTAG
>JAJPUD010000010.1:926001-983294 GCA_023553655.1 Myrmecobius fasciatus | reverse complement strand
GAAAGGGGGAGAGGGAGGGGAAAGGGGGAGAGGGAGGGGAAAGGGGGAGAGGGAGGGGAAAGGGGGAGAGGGAGGGGAAAGGGGGAGAGGGAGGGGAAAGGGGGAGAGGGAGGGGAAAGGGGGAAGGGGGGAGAGAGACCCACACAGAGACACAGGAATGAAAGGAGCTCAGTTTTTGGCACTTAAATAGGAGGCAAATTAAAAATTCTTAAGATTGAGAAGACACTAGACCTCAAAAATAGAACCAAGAAACCAGATGGACTTAGCTTAGAGAATCAATAAAGGTCTTCACTGATTTAGACTTAGGTGTATATTTACTTTTGTCAGTCAAGCTTCCAAAGACAGATAGTAGACTGGTGAGAGCCCAGGATATTTAAGTCCAGAAAAGAACTAGCCATATGACCATAAAACAATTCCCTTATACTTATCTGAAGCTTTTCTTTCCAGGATAATAATTAAAAATATTAACCTCTTACCACTACCTCATCTACATCCCAAAGAGATTTAAAAGAAAGACAGAAAGGGACCTGTAGCATATAAATATATTTGTAGCTTTTTTTGTTATAGCAAAGAATTGGAAATTGAGGTGACGCCCATCAGTTGGGGAATGGATGAACAAGTTATATGCTGTGATCAAATAGTATTGTGCTACAAGAAATGATGAGCAGGATCAGAAAAAACCTAGAAACATTTCCATGAGCTGATGCAAAATGGAATGAGCAGAACCAAGAAAACAATATACACAGTAACAGCAACATTGTTTTATGATCTACTGTGAATAACTTAGCTATTCTCACCAATACAATAACTCAAGACAATTCTGAATGACTTATGATGAAAAATGCTCTCCATTTCTGGAGAAACAACAGGTAAATCCTAAATACAAATAGAAAATATTTTTGTTTATTTTTCTTAGTATTCTTTTGTCTATGTTTTTCTTTCATAGCTTGACTTACATTGAAATGTATTTTGTATGACTATACACATATAATTTATTTTAATTTGTTTGCCCCCCAGTGAAAGGATGGAAAGCATTTGGAACTCGATATTTGAAAAAAAAAAGAATGTTAAAATTGTTTTTACATGTAAGGAAAAAAATAAAATTAAAAAAAGAAAATACTAATCTCTTGGGGTTGCCTTAAGAAAAGCATCATGTAAAATAAGTCATTAAATAAATGGAAGCTATAATTATTATTCCTTTGGAGTCATCTATAAGGGCTGACCTCAGAAAGGGGCTTTCAATCTACTTTATCAACTGATAGACACAAATAAGGCCTTAACCATCTAATCATTGACCTATCCCCATCATCGGTAGTGACTGACCTTTCAGATTCCTGATTTGTCAACCACACCCATACTTTAAACCACAACCTGCACTTCTAACCACCTGCCAAACCACCCTTTCAACTAACCCAGCCAATGTTTTAGCCCTGCTGAGATTCAATGCCAATAATTTAGAACCCAACTGAAGTCAGAGGCCTTAGGCAGGGAGAACACTGCTGACTTAATTTTGTTTCTAGCTCCTACTAGCTACTTCTGCTAGTGTTTCATCACTAGCTACCATTTTCCTTTAAAAAAAAAAAAAAAACATTACTTATTTGTCCAACTTCCCTTGAAAGAATAACAAATGTCAATTGTTCAGAGTTTTTGTTCCCTTCCCAAAATGGAAGATACAATCTTTATAGTAACTTTCCTCATGTTAGTTTTTGTCAGAATGAACTTACTTCTTTAACAAAATTTAAATCTTCAACCTTCATTTTCCTAGTTCATCTCCTTTTTGAATGTATCGACTCTCTGATCCTTCATCATCTTCCCTGAGTCAATAACAATGGCTAAATTCCAATAGACTTATTTTGGAGAGTGCCATCTGCATCCAGTGAGAGAACTATCAGGCTATCAGGACTGAATGTGGATCACAACATGCTATTTTCACCTTTTTGTTGTTGTTGTTTGCTTGTTTTTTCTTTCTCACTTTTCCCCCTCTTTTGATCTGATTTTTGAAAGATGTGGAAATGCATTTAAACATGTTTTACCTATATGGCATTACTTGATGTCTGAGGGGGAGGGGAAGAAAAATTTGGAACAAGGTTCTGCAAGGGTGAATGCTGAAAATTATCTTTGCATGTATTTTGAAAAGTAAAAAGCTATTATCATAAAAAAAACAATGGCTGAAATGTATAAAGAGATTTCAAGTTCTACTAAGTATTTTACATAAACTCACATGAGCTTTCCAACCTTGTGAGACAGGAGTTATTGTACCCACTTTACAGATGAGAAGATTGATAGACAAGTTTACTAACTTGACCTGGATAACAGAGCAAGTGTGTCAAAGGCAGAATTGGAATCCAGTTCTTCCTGATTTAATCCAGAATTTCTAGCCATTATTCTGCTTCTCAGATGGATAACCAATTAGCATGTCACCATGGATACCACCCCTACTACCTACTTCTTTCAACTTCATTAAACTTTTGTGCCTGGCATTCATAAGTTTCTTTTAACATGTTATACTGGAAAATCTTTTAACTTCATAAAAAAAAATAAAATGCATTATTTGGCAGCTGATTTTTGTGCAGGCATAGAATTATCCCTATTTCCATTCATCACAAGACTGGCTGACCTTTGATGTCATACCGCTCCAAGATGCTGCGAGCATATCCTGGTAGGATCATGCCTCCTTCTGAAATCATAAGAGCTGGATCTAGCCCCAGTCCCTCTGTGCCCCAGATGCTAAGTCAGGGGAATGTAATGCCTCCCCCAGGAGACTGTGCTTCCTCCTGGCCCAGCCTGTCTATCACACCCCAGGGACCAGGGACCAGCTCTCTCCTAAATTGCCTTTTCAAAAGGCTGGAGAAAGGTAGCCTGCTCCCTTCCCTTGAAGTGACTGTCCTGAAGAGCTACTCTAACTATAACTCCCAGGCCCAAAAGCAAAGTAGGAAGAGGAGCTCATTGCTGGCCCTTTCTACCCTCCATGCCTTTAGTAAACTAAGCCTCAGAACTTCCTAATGCTGATGCTCTTCTACTTTCTACAGTTATCCTTTCCATATCACAGGGGTTAGATTTGTGCCATCCCCATAATCTGGAAAAGCCACACAAAAAATTCTGACCCTCTCTTCATAGCAGAGAAGTTTGAAGTTTTTTCATTTCCTTTTCTTTTTAATGGAATGTTTATAGTCCTTATTGTAAAGATTGATATTATACAAAAATATAAATATAATTTGTGCATTTCTGAGTTTCTAAACTTTTTGTTTCACCCACTGGCCTTCAGTCATTTGTGACTTCCACAAAAGTCCCCCAAATGCTCATTTTATTTCTTATGCCTACCTGTAATATAATGAAACTGTGATAGGGAAAATCATTATATGGAAGGGATAATTGTATTTTCCTTCATTTATTTGTTTGTTTATTCACTTTATTATTTGATTTATTTACTTTACTTTGTTTGTTTGTTTACTCTCTCCTTTTATAGAGTTGCCCTCAGTAGTTAGAGTTAGATGATGAGATCAAATCTTGCCTATACAATTTACTTATGTGATCTTGCTATTGTTCAGGCATTTCAATCCTGTCCAATTCTTCATGACCCCATTTGAGGTTTTCTTTTTTGCTTTTTTTTTTTTTTTTTGCTTTTTTTTGCTGAGGCAATTGGAGTTAAGTGACTTGTCCAGGGTCACACAGCTAGGGAATGTTAAGAGTCTGAGACCACATTTGAACTCAGGTCCTCCTGACTTCAGGGCTGGTGCTCTATCCACTGCACCATCTAGCTGCCCCCAATTTGAGGTTTTCTTAACAAAGATACTGCAATAGCTTATCACTGCCTTCTCCAGCTCATTTTATAGATGAGGAAACTGAGGCAAACAGGATAAGTGACTTGCCCAGGTTACATAGCTATACAGAGAAGAGTCTTCCTAACTCCAGGCCAGCATTCTATCCTGTGCATCACCTAATTGTCACATATGACTTTTCTAAAGTCAACTTGCCTCTCGTGGCCTCAGTTTCCTCAGCTGTAAAATGAGGGGATTGGACTATATGGCATTTAAAATCTTCCAAATCAAAATTTAGGATCCTTTGGTCCCCAGATAATTTCCTTTCCTCTTTAGATGTCTTCCAACTTCTGACCTGAAACTTAACTTTCTTCTGAACATGTCACATCTCTTTATACCCACTCCAAGGCTGGTTATATTATCTTTCACACCCTTGATACACATGTCCAGGAAGATGAATTGACATACTTTGTTATATAATTCTACTTTCAATGAGTAAATAGAAAAATATTTGTTAAAGTGCTTACTACATGTGAAGCACTTTCAGTCTCTCTCTATGTATCTATCACTTCAAAATTCTATCTTATCCAGATCCTTCTTATTGTCACCTATATACCTGTGTTCTCTCTTTCCAAATAAGATTAATATCTAATCCACAGTCCATTTCTCCATCCCAACCCTTGTCTTCTTCATATAGTCAATTTTATCATTTTTCAGCTTCCTCGACTCCTATGGCCTCTATTTCTAGGCACTGAATCTGCCTCCGTTGTTAGAATTCCTAGTTATGGCCCTGGCTTCTACAAATGACACATGGAAACTAATGTTTCATGTATATTTAAATGGAAATGGAAGCAACTAGTTGGCACAGGAATTAGAGCACTGAGTTTGTAATCTGGAAGTCATTTTCATGAGTTCAAATACAGTCTCAGACATTGACCAGCTGTGTGATACTAGGCGTGTGACTTAACCCTCATTGTCCCAGTTTCTTATCTGTAAAAAATCTGGAATGGGAAATGGCAAACCACCCCAGTATCTTTGCCAAGAAAGCCCCAAAATGAGGTCAGGAAGAGTCAGACAGACTGAAATGATTCAACAACAATAACAAGGAAATGGGTATTATTATTTACTCTATATCCCTTGATTTGGAAGACACCATAGAGGTTAAAAAAAAAAAAGTTTCAACTTTCTATTATAACCACTTTCCATAATGGATGGAACAGAAGTATAAATTAATGGATTGGTAAAATATGTACAGATTATCTTAAACTTTATTATCTTAAATTTTTATTATTTTAACAGTCTTTAAAATTTGAAGATTATTTTGTAATCTCTCCTTTATTACCAGAACATGTGCATTTCAAAATTCAAGTAGAGAATAATCTTTTTTCATATCAAAAGTATATGAGGACACCTCATGTAGGTCATATCAGGTCACAGAGAAACCTTTTATCCAGGGGGAAAAGCCTGTGTGATAGATCTTTGCTTTATAAAAATGAAGAGTTTAAAAATAAATTCAGGCATTTGAACTAACATAAAAATAAGGGTATTTTTTAAAAAAAGAAATCTAGGATTGCTCCATTTTTTTTAAATGAAAAGATTTGCCAGCTGTGATCACATAGAATCAGCTCTTCCATAAGAAAGATCAGCCACTGGCCATAGTTCTATGATACTATGTATAGAATGATTTGGGTGAATCCCCAAGAGACCAGATAGTACAAAAGACAATGGTGAGTCAAATAAAGCAGGTGGTATACAACTGAGAGGAGAATCTTCATCTCTTGGCTCCATCACCCTAAACTATCCTAATTATTCCTTTTTCATTCTTGGTCCTCCCTCAACATTCAAGTTATCAATAAGTAGGCTCATTTTCTCCAAATATAATGAGTACAATGGAAAAGCCTAACCCAGGGAAGTGATGGACTAAAGACCTTTACTGAAAGACCCTAATGTCCTTCTAAAGATTGAAATTGAAAGCCCTCAAGGAGCCAAGCATGCCCATATGAATCCCTGATTGGATTGCTTCCTGTTAGTATGTGGTAAATTAACTTTAATGTCATTTACCAAAAAACATTTTGCATTGCATACAAAGGAAAAATTAAGAAGGTATTTTGCTATCATGAAAAACACTGATAATGCATCTAGATTTCTTTTTTATACTTTTCTGGAGATGTAGGAAAGCTGCAAATAGCATAAAGCATAAAATGAGGGAAATAAGTTCAAGAAGAAATTATGCTATCATATGCAACAGTGCCTAAACATTATTACTATACCACCTGAAACTCTTAATTCAAAAACTCCAGGAAGCCCCAAAGCTTCCAAATAGCATAAATAACTTTAGGGAGAAATATATTTTAAAATGTAAGGTCCTTCAAAAATGGCATTAAATTTAGAAATCAAACAACAAATATTAAACTGATTATATTGGGGTTTTTTATATAAAGCATTAGTCATATTTTCATTATTGTTCTTTCTCCTACTTCTCCAACCTTTCTTGACCTAGCTACTTCTCATCCTAACTTTTACACATTTATAGGCTTCAACAAAAGCGTCCAGCCACTCTTGCTGGGGTTGTTAATGTCTTCTCTATCCATTATTTTAATTCCTAAGAATGAATAGTCTTTAACCTTAGCCTGCTAAGACCTCTTCCAACAATCCTGGCCTTTTTTTTTTTCCTCATTATATCAACCCAGCAAAAATTCAGCTTCTCAACTAATTTGAAGTTTATTACAAATTTCCTATTTCTTTTAATATTAAGATTTTGTTTTTAATTAACAAGCATTTTTTCTTTTCTTCTCCCTACCCCATCCCAACAAAGAATAAAGCACATCCTTGTAACAAATATACATCTCAAGAAAAACAAATTGGGATTTGAATTACCCATTCCCATTGACTTTATCCAACTTAATTATAAGGGTCCACACTCCCTTGGCTGGGTCACTGTCCTTATCCTTTGTGGAACAGATTTTCATGATCAAGCTACCTCCCTTCATAGGTTTCTTCAGAACTCTCTATTGCCTTCCATTTTTCTGTAAAGTCTTATATAACACAAAACAAAGTGGCTACATCTACTTGGCTAAGTGAAACTAATCAAAGAGGAAAGAAAAAGGAGCAGAGTACTTAGAAAAGAAATTTTTGGAACAGAATATTCTATAAGTCCTAAAGGACAAGTTTCTTACTATAGTTTCCATTAATTTGAGAATATGAGAATAATACATTTTTCCTCTTATATCTATGATGGAAACTAGACATGAAAGATTTTATGAAAAGTAGTATGGAAACTACAAGAAACTAGGTTTCTTATCTCCTGGCCAATAGACTTTTCACTATAGTATACTACAGTCTATCAATCATGTGTTTTTGGTTTCAATCAAATCATTTTAGATTTTTCATCAGGTAAACGATCTAGTTAATCTTACTTTCAAATTATAATCTTGATATGTGAATATATAATCTTGAAATATTAATACCTCTTTAGTACAAACCAGAGCTGATTACTGATTTGAGTTTTAGAAAGTATGCATTGTTGATTCACTTTAATTTAATCATATTTATTTTATAAATCTTTCAAAAAAAGAGAGGCTTTGGCCTGTCTGGGAGTGTTTTGTTTATAATTTTTAAAGTAACTTCTAAAATATTAACCAGACCTTATATTTCTTGATTATATTACTTTCACATTGTATTACATATTCATTCATAGGCAAGTGAACTTGGCTAAAATATTTGTAGGATCATATCATTATGGATTTAAAGTTTAGAAGAGATCTTAGAAATTAGAAATTATCATGTTCAACTCCATGATTGCACAGATAAGGAAACTGAGGGAGTATCACAATCACCCAGCCACTAAGAATCTGAGGCAAAAGTTGAAACCAAGTCTTTCTGTCTCTAAGTCCAGAAGCCTATCTACTATCCCAATGGTTATCAAACTTTTGTTCTCAGTATCCCTCTATATTATTAAAAATTATTGAGAGCCTGTCTAAAGAATCTTTGTTTATGTGGGTTACATATTGTTATATGTGAATTAGATATGGGTTAGATATTTAACATATTAAAAGTAGAAACTAATTTTGAATTTGAAGACCCTCTGAAAGATTTCAGAGACTCCTAGAATTCTCTGGATCATAATTCTGAACCACTGTGCTATATCACATTGCCTTTCATAATACATCTCAAAAAGCATAAGAGGGGGAAAAATAATTTCTTTGTTAGTTCTTAAATTAATGGAAATTATAGTAAGAAATATATCCTTCAGGACTTCCAGAATCTTCTACTCCAGAAATCTCTTGTAACTACTATCCCCAGTTCTTGCATTCAATCTTCAGACTCTTTCTCCTTGCCTAGTTCAATTCAGCCATAATTTCTTAGAATTTCATTCAAGGTTAAGAATAAGGTTAGAGGAGCCGACCTCCCAACCCCATTCTAAATCCAGTGTTCTTTTCCATTATGCCAAATTAAAAGTGATATTCTGATTTTACAGAGAAGAAAATAAAGGTCCACTGAGATTGATACTAGATAATGCCATGATTAGTATTTAAGACTTTGACAGTCACAAAATGATAGAATTAGGACTTCCAAGATTGTCTAGTCTATTTAAAGGGGAATGCTTCCACCTCTCTCTCATACACACACACACACACACACACACACACACCCCTTAATATTTTCACCTATAACACTGCAATGAAGAGGAATATACTATGGTTCCAGGCACCCCATTTCACTTTTGAATAGCTATCATTTTTTCCTTACCTAGGTCACCCTCCCTAAGTCATTTTCTTTTTAATCACCACCTGTTGCTCACACATCAACTCTCAATGACCAGACAGAAAAAAAAAAAAAAAAAAAAAAAAGAATCCTCTCAAAGTCATTTAAGAAAAGGAAAATAATAAAGTTTAAAAAAAAAACACAATGAATTTGGAATTGGAACTCATGGTTTATTCTGTTACTATCTATGCAATCTTAGGTAAGGCACACCACTCTGCACTTCAGTATCTTCAACTATAAAATGAAGGGATCCTTTTGAAAGATCATAATTCTATGATCAGAAACTCAAGGGAAAGGACAGAGAGAGTTAGGGATACATGAATGGAGAGAGGAAATCAGTAAGGGATGGGATTAGAAGCATCAAATGTTAGCATCTAAGCAGTAAACTGCTTTGTCATGCCTCAGTAAATTATATGATATTCTATAACTGTCCTTTGAAATGTGAGTTAATGGTCTTCTGCACTGTGGAATTTGTTTGCTGCTACTTTTTAAATTCCATAGTTTATTTTGAAATAAAGGCTTTATTTTCTCTTGGAATCCAAAAGGAGAAGGGATAACTTAAGTATTAGACATGTACTTGGGAAACTCAGGTATTGAATCATTTCCACAGATATGAGCTAAAATTATCTTTAATCTTTTTTGAGAGATTGGGGTCATGCTATTCTGGAAGCAATCTTAACCTACTCCCCAATACTTTCCTAGAATCAGGTAAAATTGAGATGTCTTTCCCTCTCCTCCTAGATACAGTAGTAGTGACATAGAATTTAGGTCTTGTAGAATCATACTTTTCTCTTCTGGGAGGATGGGATGAGAATGTGAAAGATTGTTGATGCCCTTTGTTTTTATATCACATTCATTTCCTCTTTTAGTTCCTTACCCAATTAATCTTTCCTTATAACAAATATTCCTAAATTTGTAAAAATAATTCAGCAAAGCCACCCAATACATCACCTGCATCTGAACACCTATGAAATTTTCCACAATCATAATCCCTTTTCTTTCCTGTGAAAGAAAGGAACTATAGGAAAATATTTCTTTTGCTGCACATCATTCTATCACCTCTCTCTTTATGTTACAATATACAAAGCTCCTTTATGTAACAATAAAAAACTTTCCTGTTTTAAAAAAAATGTACAATTATTATTATACAATATAACTATTCATGTTACAAGTTTGTTAGAGCAATATTTCCCTAATCTCCAATGAAAAAAAAAAGAAATTCAGTGACATTCAATGACTTAAATTCAATCCCTTAAACTTCAAAATATTTGCCTTTAGGAAGTGATGCCAATGTGGAAAACACACACACACAAATAAAATAAGAAAAAGTCACAGTTATTAAGTCAACTCCCAAACTTCCTTTAGCAGTACACATTATTTATCAGGCAGCACAGAACATGCTGTCACCTGAATTGTGTGAATATCTTGGGGTTGACTAGACTGTCACAATTTTATTTTTAATACCACTGTTTCTGTAAAGACTGCATTAGCTTCATAAGTAGCAAGAATAAATGCTGGACCAAAATTCCCTTGGGGTTTTCCCATTTTTTACAAGCCTACAGATTATCAAGATATCCAAATAAAAAAGTTCCAGGTTATCCTTGTCTAAAATAAATGCCTGACTTGGGTAACTGGTTTGTTTGGTTTTCACTGATTACCTTCTCCATTTGGAAACAGCCATCACCTCTGAACAAGTTCAAGGAAGCATTCTTTGACTTTTTAATAATGAATATATGATTATTTACGATTTAACCCATCAAATGCTGAATTAAACCAATTCACCAAATGGGAACTAAATTAACTTTCCACCTATACTCAGAGACAAATTTAGGCTTGAAATAAGGAAAAACTTTTAACAGCAACCCAAAAGGAAAATGAATGGCCTTGAGAGGAGATGGATTTTCTTTCCCTGAAGGTCTTCAGCCAGAAGTTGGATTACCTCTTGTTGGACATGTTGCATAGAGACAGGTTTTTCAGATGTGAGTTAGATGAGATAGCTATTAAGGTCCTTTCCCACTCTAATTCTGTCTACTTGGCAATGAATTCAAATCATCAGAACCACTGTAATGGATTGAAAGAATTGGTGAATGGGATTGTTAAATCACTATCAAAAATCCTTGAACAAATTTCAAAAATGGGAGCAATGCAACCAGACTAGAGATGAACAAATGTTCTCATTTTTTAAAAATGAGAATGCAGATTATTAAACCTACATACTAAACATGAATGATTCTTGGCAAAAGTTAAGAATACTTTATTAAAAGAACGACCAATAAGCACTTTTTCCTCCAAAAAAAGGAAGTAGTAATCACCATGTGCCAGCAATGTTCATCAAAAAAAAGCTATGGAAAACTAAATTCTACCATCAAGAATAAGTTACAGGAGACTAAGCTCATCTCCTTACCCCTCACTCCTCCACACCCTCACATGACTAGCAGATTAAGGGAAAACATGAAAGTTCAATCATAGAGCTTTAGATGTTTTTTCAGTGAAGTCATTAAAGCCCAGACAAATTAAATTACTTGTCCAAAGACCCCACAGCTAATATGTAGCAGAACTACTAGTTCAAGTCTTCTAACCTTAAAACCAGATTTATGACGTCTTCTTTTAGCTCAAAGAAATATTACCATGTTATCCTTGATCCATACAATTGTATGAAAACTTGGGATTTGAAGACTGAAGTTTTGTTTTGTTCTAGGTCTGATAAAGTGAACAAGAAGCAGCATAAATTTTTAGGCTAAAAAGGATATCAATATATTATCTGGTCCACTTTCAGCCTCCAATGTATAATTTATTATCCCCATTTTATAAGTGAAACACTTGGAGATACAAAGAAGTTAAATACTGTGTGATAAGTTGAAGAGGACATTGAGTACGTAGTCAAGAAGACAAGTTTAAATTTAGCCTCAAAAACTTAGTAGATGTGTGACCCTAGCAAATCACTTAAATCCCATTTCCTCAACTGGTAAATAAGAATCAACTGAGATATTTATAAAGCCTTTGGCACAGTATGTGATACATCATACACATTATAGAAACGCTAGGCTATTATTATCATGTCCAATTTACAAATGGGGTACCTGGGGGCCCAGTGAGGTTAAGTACAATGTGATGCTATGGAAAGGAACCACTTGGAAGACCCAAATCTTGTTCTGTCACTTACTATATGTGTATGTTCTGAACAAGTCACAACCTCTATGGGCCTTAATTTTTTTACCCATAAAATGACAGAGATGGACTTATCAAAAATGTTAAACTCCCTACCTTGCTACATGCAAAATTCTGTCATGCCCAGAAACCAAACTGAAAGATTTAATTAAAAGAAAACAACACAACTTAAATAATATTAATAAGTTAATATGTGGCCTGCAGAGACTTATTTCTATTTGAATTTTAACACCACTGAACTAGAATGGTCTCTACTGTTCCTTCCTCAAAGATAATCCTGATTACCTCCAATTTTAACACTCCTTCAAAAATATATTTGGGTCTCCTGAAATCTAGAATAGGGCTCTATCTACTATTCTATAATGGCTCTCAAGAGAGTTCTATAGACAAAAACAGTAATACAGTAATATGATTAAGTCATCCTCTTCCTTGGATCTGGGAAGATAAAGGCTCACCAGGAAACTGCTCTTACACTTTCATTTTCATTCACTCTCAGTATAAGAATGCTTGTCATATACATGGATTTGTTCCTATGCTACTAAGGAACTCCCCTAAATATCAAAAGAAACTTTCTTCATACCTCTCTTCTTCTCCCCCTTCTCCTTTTTCTTTTATTTTGTTCTGATTTTGGTAGAACCAGCTACCAGGCAGTACAGTAATGGAAATGGATTTCTCCACTATCAGTACAGAATATGTAGAGTAATGTGAAACATATCTGTCCCAGCCACATGTTAACTTCTTCCTAAAAAAATGAACTATTTAAAAAAAGTATCTTTGGAGGATCTTGCTACCTAGCAG
This sequence comes from Myrmecobius fasciatus, assembly GCA_023553655.1. Lineage (NCBI taxonomy): Eukaryota > Metazoa > Chordata > Mammalia > Dasyuromorphia > Myrmecobiidae > Myrmecobius > Myrmecobius fasciatus. Next base: position 970,806 of record JAJPUD010000010.1, on the reverse strand, counting down.
TGGGAATAAATGGGGAAAGGGAGATTATATACAAAGACAACTCAGGGGAAAATACATTTCTCACAGCTATAAAGTGGAAGGTTATTTTTAAACACAAAAAGAGTAGAACATATTCCTGGAGCCAAAATTGCTGGGATTGATTATACAAAGACAAAAGAATTTTGCATAACAAAAAACAGTACCTCCAAAATTAAAGGGAAATAAATTGGGAGGGAGGAGAAGAGATTTAAAGTAAATATGTGAAACAAAGGTCTGACATTTGGAATCCATAAGGATCTGAAGATAAATGCAGTTATCAAATGAATGGAGCAATTGTCAAAAGAGAAAATATAAACAACCATTATAGGAGGAAAATCATGCATTCCCTAATAATGGCAAGTGTATATACACTAACAACAATATTTAAAGAAAAAAAAACAGGAAATTTTGGCCAAAGGCAATAGAATTTTATGCAGGCCTTAAAGGGAACCCAGAACAAAAGCATTTCCCTAGTTTGTTTTGTATTTGGCAATTCATTTTATTTGACCTTCTTAAAGGTTAAATATCTAGAGTAAGATTTTTGTTCTTTTTTTGCAGGTTTATTAGATTATTTGTTTCTAGTTATTAAATTTATAATTTTTTTTGAAATACTAGAAATAGGATACTCATCCATCTGAAGGCTTAACAAAAGCTGGGTCCCAAAATTAGTCATTTGTGACCCAAATGATAATATGATCCTTAATCTTTTTTTAAAATAAACTAATTCTCTGAAATTCTCTGTATGACTATCTAGATGACTTCATGAAAAAGACTACTCTGCCAGAAAGAGGGCAAACATTGTTTTCTTGGCTTTTCTTCTTGGATTTTTCTGGAAGTTCCCCAAAGTGCAAAGATCAATACCAACATTATAATAATCATTAGGACATAGGACAGAACTGAGAATAAAGCCATTTCATTTGGGCAGTCAGGTGAGAAGAAAACAAAAGCACACTAAAAAATTTACAAGACTGGTATTAAAGAATTAATGGATGCAGTCCCAAGTGGAAAATTTCGTTCAATTACTCTTCTTTCTTTTCTTATTTTAATTATACTTCCAAATTAGCACCTATTTCTCCAAGTGCTTTGAAGATTTTTTTTAAATAATAGCTTTTTAAAATTTTCAAAATATATGCAAAAATAGTTCTTAGCATTCACCCTTGCAAAACCTTGTGTTCCAAGTTTTTCTCTTTGCTTTTGCCCTACCCCCTTCCCCTAGACAGCAAGTAATCCAATATATGCTAAACATGTACAATTCTTTAAAGAAGATATTTTAAATAATATTAAGTTTTGTCAGTCATCCTTTTGGCCTTTAGCAAGCAGCCAAGTGTGCAATTTAGAAAGCTAAAGGGTATTTTAGAACATGATACACTGTTTCACTTATGCAATGATCTCAGAACACTTAAAATCAATAAAAGCCAAGCAGTGCTATTTTTTAAAGGTTCTATCCTTGAAGCAGCCTCATGGACGTTCCATTTCATTCAGGCTGTGTGATTCTACTTCAAATTGTTTTTAGATGATTACTTCCCAAAGAATATCGTTGGTGAAATCGGCTGATTGGAAAGAGTAACTAGAAAACCAAAATGTGATCATCAAATCATGTTCTGCTGGTGAGGTTCTCATTTAAACTTAATAGTTCTGATTCTGTCACTGAAAAAGAAGTAAACTCATTCACTCAGAGTTTTGCTGATAATTACCATTCCAGTAAAGTAAATAGGGGCAGGGAATGCAAACTCTACCTTTTTTTGTTCAGTCTTTTGAGTCATATCTGATTCCTCGTTTTTTTGAATTTCCTTGGCAAAGGTACTAGAATGGCCTAGTATTTCCTTCTCAAGATCATTGGAGGGAAACAGGGTTAAGTGACCTACCCAAGGTCACCCAGCTATTAAGTGTCTGAAGTCTGATCTGAACTCAGGAAAATGAATCTTTTTGACTTGAGGCCCAACAGTCTATCCACTGTGCTATCTAGCTGTCCAATCTCCACCTTACCCAAGAAGAAACTGGAGTCCTGCATGGGCAAACTTGACCACAATTATAATCTAGCAGAGCTGGTGTTTTCTCTTCTCCTAATGCTCCCAAGTCTCAGTGCAACCCTCTTTCTACTTGACTTCAGGAAATAGTGCATAATTGGATTCCTCAGGTATCATAAGAGTTTGAGTAACAAAATATTCAGTGAAGGGGTAAGAATATTATTTCTATCACATCCCCAGGAAACACAAACAGGACCAATATTGTCTCAGTTATGGTCAAAGGCATCAGCATCCTCCCAGTAATTCAAATTCAAATCTTTGGTGTCCTTCCCAACTCCTCACTCAGCCACCAGACACAGCCAATTACTTATCAAATCTTGTTTCTATCTCTACCATACTTCTTGCATAGTAAATCTTCTCACTCCTCTCCACTTCTCACTTGAACCATAGTAAAAGCATTTTAATTGGTCTCTAGGCTCAAGTCTCTCCCCATTCCAATCCATTCTTCACTCATCTGACAAGGAAATTTTCTTAGGGTCTGATCTTGTTATTAAAATTTTAAGGTCTTCCTCTTATCTCTAGAATTAAACAAATTCCTCTGGTTGGCATTAAAAGCATTTTATAACCTGATCCCTTTCTACCTTTTTTTTCTTATTCTCCTCATATACTCAATGGTCCAACCATACTGGTTTACTTGCTGTTTTAAACACACACACACACACACACACACACACACACACACACACACATTTATTCTCATTCTCTCTGTCTCTATGTGTGTCTCAGTGTGTGTGTGTCTGATCCTAAGATTAATTTTTTAAAAGATTATTGCACATGAAACTGCAAATTTATATATTTAAAAGAAATAGTAAATTGTACATAATAACAAAGGAGGGAGAACCAAGATGGCAGAGTAAAGGCAGGAGTTTGCCCATCATCTCCCCAAAACTGCTCCGAAGTCCTTAAAACAAATTTTAGAGCACCAGAACATCCCAGAAAATAGAGAAGAACATTTTATAGATAAAGACAACTTGGAAGGTCAGTAGAAAAGGTCTGTGACATTAGGATGGGAGTCCAGCATGCAGTCCCAGTACAGGGTATACCATTGTAGTCCGGCCCCAGCCCTGATCTCTGAGTAATTGGCAGTACTGGTGGCTTTCAGACCTCTCAGCCTAAGAGACACCAAAAGGACCTGGAAGGTCAGCAGAAAAGGTCTGTGGAAGCAGAGTGGGAGCCCAGAGCACAATTCCATGCAGGCAGGCCCCCAGCTCCAGCCCAGAACCCAGTTTCAGTGAGATAAAACCTCTGAATCATCAGCACTACTGGAGGCTTCTGGATTTCTCAGCCCAGGGAGATCAGGGAGGACTAGAAGGTCAATGGAGAGGGTCTGTAGCAAGGGGGAGGGAGTCTGGTGTGCAGCCCCAGCACAGTCCTGGTCAGAGGAGCCACACCAGCATGTTAGACTTTACAGCTACAGTGGGGCAGGGACACCCATAACAACTCCAGGGCAGAAAAGAGTGCTTATTAGATTCCTAGAAGGATTTCTGAAAACAAAACCCCTGAAACTTGGATAGTGCACCCTTTACTCTGGAAATAGAGTCCTACTTTAACAGAGTTAAAAGCAAATTAATAGGCTAGGAAAATAAGCAGAAAAAAAAGTTTCTGACAACTGAAAGTTATTATGGTGACAAGGAAGATCAAAACACACTCAGAAGATAAAGTCAAAGCTACATTCAAGGTCTCCAAGAAAAACTAAACATATAACAAAGTTATCATGTGAATTTATTTTCCTTTTTTTTCTTCCCCCACCTCATCCTTGAGAAATGTCTACCATTAGACACAAATGTGTGTATGTGTATATATAGAATGATTTTATATACATACTTCTATTTATCAGTTCTTTCTCTGGATGCAGAAAACATCCTTTAAGTCCTTTGTAGTTAATTTGAGTTTTATAATAATCAAAATGACTTATTTGCTCAAAATTATTCTTAAAACAATATTGCTGTTACTGCAAACAATGTTCTCTTGGTTGGATTCCCAGTAATTAACACAATGTCTGGCTTTAAAAATATTTGTTACTTTATTAATTTTATAAAGAAATAAACTGAGGCAAAAGTAAAAGGACTGATCCTACTCAGAGGTGAAACTTTATTTTCCCTTGAGTTAGGAACATGTCTCTTAACTTCCAAAGAAAAGCTTGTTTCACCAGATTCAAACAGTGATTACTTACACTGGGATATCCCCATCCTTCATCCTACATCCTACCCTGCTCAAGAAAACTCAGTTGCCAGGTTCCAAACCTCAATATTCCAATAGGGATTTCCTAGTTCCAGAGAGACATTTCTGCTTCGAAGGCTTCCCTAAGGAGGACCTTAGCCTGAAAACATCTGAAACTGTTTGTTCTTCAAACCAGAAGAATAAGGAAATCTATGACAATAGTCACGACAATCCTTTACCAATGGAAGGCTACTAATAGTAAAAATCACTTACAAGAAAACACATAAGCACATGCACACACCCACACTTTCTCCCTGAAGAGTATAAAAAATAATTAGTAAACAGAATGATCCACAACTCTCCCCTAGCAAAGAATTATTAATCCCCAATTATATAAGCACTCTACTTGCAAAAGATCTCTATGCATGATTAGGGGGGAGAGGAGTGGAAAGAGATGGACTGGGGAAAGAGACAATAACAACACTTTCATCTAAGGTATGCTAACTGTCCTTTGTTCTCCAATTCATATACCAGAAGGAACAACAGAGGCAGCTTTTCATGAAATATTCTTTACTAAATATGTATTACTTTGCCATACTAAAGAGCACATCCCAGTGCTTTAATATAGATTATCTTAGTTGACCTCACAGCAACCTTATGAGATAGGTATTATCACTCATATATTGTGCATAAATAAGCTACTGTGCAAGTGATTGACACTGACAGTAAGGATGAAGAAGTAGTGAACATGATACAGTATATAGAGCAATGGACTTAAAGATCAAGTCCAAAATTTCAGTCCTTTAACCTCTGAGACTCAATTTCACATCTGGAAAATGGGGAATAATTGTACTAACAGTTTCATGGGGTGTTATGAAGAAAGTGCTTTGTAAAGCTATATAAATGAGAAGCATTATTTATTACAAATTCCCACACTTATTAAACTAATACTTCACCCATACCTGTTATCAAGTTAGCATGGTCACATAAAAATAGAATCCCTTTAAAAACTCTTTGGTGACTAATACCAAAAGTTTACTACACGTCACAAGGTTCTTTCTATTAAGCTAAGAATAATTTGTAAGATACCATATAGGATAGAAGAGACATTCAGTTGATATACTATTTTGATAACCAAAATAATACAAAAGCCAGTAGGATAGCCATATGGCCTTAAAAAAAAAAAAAAAAAAAAAAAAAACTTCAAAGCATCCCAGATACAAAGCATGACACTATAGTGTACCTATTGCATCATAGCATCTGTTGGGGGAATGAATAAACAGGGTAGAGTTTTTCTTCCATCTCAATGTTTAATCAATGCCAGAGGCATGTTTGATCAACCCTCAAAATGGCTGGCAGTAGGCAGAGTGGAGTAAAGTAGGAGTCCAGAAAACCCAAGTTCAAAACTTTCCATTTATTAGCTGTGTAATCATGACCATGTAGATTATTTAGCTCTCTGAGCTGCAGGTTTCTTAGCTGTAATATGAAGGGGTCAGGGTAGATTACTGCTAAGGATTAAATCTATGATCTTATGATCCCAGGATCACTTTCCTCTGAAAACTTGATGCCTTTTTTGGGTTGTGGTTTTAAATCCAATGTTTCTTCCTTTTCATTTCCCTTTCCACAAAATAAATAAGCTAATAAAAGAAAGGAACAAGTACTCAATTCTTATCTTTGCTTCTGCATACCAAAAATATTTGCAATTTTCTACTTTTTAAAGAAAGATCCAATAAATTCTTTCTGTATATTGGCATGTTTAGTAGAAGCTACTAACTAGATCACATGATCAAAAACAGGCCCATACAGGATATATTTGAGGCATTCATATTTGGGCGGGTATGAATTGAGTTGTGGTTTGCATCTCTGGTATTTAAAAAAAAAAAAGGATGTTCACATCAATAAGAACACAGATTCATCTAAGTAGTGAGTCTTAAGAAAGGAGAAGTCCTAATCAGTATTGTTCAATTTAACTTATTAGAAGGATAAAGCTTTTCTGTTCTATACCATTATTACATGAGAAATCACATGAAAAATAAGCACAGACCTCAAATGGACAATTCACTGGACTTAATAACAGCCACTATATAACATTTATGTTCCATATACTGTGCTAAGGACTTTATAATTTCAGTAGATCTTCACTACAATCCTGAAAGGCAGGTAGTATTATTATCCCCATTTTACAGATGAGAAGACTGAAGTAAATAGAAAAATCTCACCTCAGATATTTATTAACTATGTGATTTGACCTCAAATATTGCTGACCTCAGGCCCATCACCACTGCCACTTAGCCACCTGATAAGGCATTTAAGAATTTGGATGCTGACAGTAAGTGAAACTGAGAACAAATAAGACTTCAAATTCCACTTGATAGCACATGTGTCACTATTTTAGTCCTCATGTTAATTTTCACTCTCTCTGCTAAAGTCAACAAGCAGGTAAGAAACTCAGAAAATTGATTGCCCTAATCTAGTAGCACAGAATTCATTATCCAACCACTGGTAGGAGACTGATAGGAAACAAAGGAACTCCAAAAGAATTTGGACAATGATAGTCATGAATGACTACTGATATGGTTTCTTCTTTCAGGTTGATATCAGAAATGATCATCGTGACATGAAATGACATGGTAACCAAAGACTCACTCAACTAGAGGGCTTTGTGTCAGATCTGCTCTAGTCCTAATACAGTATTTGGATATTGCAGATAGTCAGCAAATCATATCTCAGGAGTCTAAAACATGTCTATATGACCCTAGGCAAGTAACTTAAGTTTTTAATTATTTGTTGTTGTTTGGTCAATTAGTCAGGTCTGACTCTTCTGTGACTCCATTTAAAGTTTTCTTAGCAAAGGTACTAGAGTGGTTTGCCTTCTCTAGATCATTTTACAGATGGGGAAATTGAAGCAAACAGGTTAAATAACTTGCCTAGGGTCACACAACTAGAACAAGTCTGAGGCTGTATTTGAACTCAGGTCCTCCCATATCTAGGTCAGTCACTCTACCCAATCCTAAGTGCCCCCAAGCAATTCCTAAGATTCAAATGAGGAGATAGTGCTGATATTATTAATTTAAGGAATTTCCTCACTGGAAAGACCCTGTGTCAATAAAAATACAGCCATCCCCCACCCTGAAAAAAATTTAAAAGATCACATAAGCTTTTAATAGCCAAATCAGACTTCCTTCTCATAAACAGTGTGATCTTCATTGTCAGACTTCAACAGGTAACTCCTGATCTACTGGGAACACTGCCTCTACCATAAAAAAGGTCCTGTCACTCCTAGGAGCCTGTTCCACTGTTTAATTGTTTTTTATAATGCCCAGTCAAAGCTTTTTTTGTTTTGTTTTGTTTTTTTGTATAGGGGGAAAAGAAGCAAGGGGACTCATTTGAAGCCAGGTTTCCTTATTCCTTAGATGAATTATAATCAGACTATCAAGCAGTATTATGAATAGAACTCCCCTTAGTTCTTTGACAACCATTCTAAGTGTGTTCCCCCACAAGCACATTTATATTCTAACAAACTAATTCCAAAATATAGTTTAAATAATTCTATCTGCCAGAATGAAACAATATGACTAACAGCTCTGGAAGGTAGAGCTGCAGGAGATTTAATCATGCATTCAGCAGAATCTTCAACACTGACAAACTTCCCACACAACACATACCCTGCTAAGAAACATACAACAGCTGGTTCAAAATCCCAGTACTCACCTCCAAAACCTATAAATACAGCTCGGAGGCACAGGCTATAGTCTCCAGGTACTGAACATTTAGACAATAAACTGTGCTTAAAGTACAAGAAAATAGATATTAAAATACTGGAGACTCAATTTATTATTTAGAGTCAAGCTCTAATTGGTCACTGGGTCCAGATTGAGGCCAGAAACTCTGAGAGTAATTCATCCTTCTGGATGTCACTTAATAAATGGGATAAACATCCCCTTCCCCCATTTATTTATTTATATTAAAGAGGAGTAAAAAGAGGAGATTCTTAATCTCAGTTGCTATCTAGCCTTAATCATGGAATGGGTGTTGCCTCAAACAGACTAGTAGAAGACCTTATCTTAAAAAGACCAAGGTCTCCCATTTTATCCAGGACCATTTCTGGTCATCCTGATCTGTATCTGGCCACTGGACCCAGATGTCTCTGGAGAAGAATATTAGTCAGGTGACTTTGCACAGCTCTCCGTCCCTTAAAATTCAACTCACTTCCATGTCAGAGCATTACATGATGTCATGGTCCTCTTCAGGAATGAAGAACAAACAACGTTTCCCCTTTTAAAGGGATCACATTTTAGAACTGCTCCCTATAATCAAACCAATACAGTAATTAAAGATGACTTTTACATCTCCGATCCCTTTTTTTCCTGAATTTCCGATCTGGGTCTTAAGATCCAATTCAGAGGATGGACCAGACACTGTTACTACCCAAGCACAATGTTAAGATCTGGTGTTTTTTAACCCAAACCTCTTTCTCTGATCTCCACAATACAGCTACTTACAATTGGGTATACCCAGACTACAGGAGAAAGGCAATAACACTAAGATGGGTGTGGAAGATGGAAAAAAGGCAAATGAATATTAGCAAAGTAATTATCATATAGTCCCACCCCTCCAAATCACCCACAATAGGATGAATGCTAATTGTTCTTTATCCTTTTTATGAAAAAATGCACCCAGTTTCAATTGCCCAATTGATAATATTTCCAGCTGTTAATAAGTGGCAATTTTACTCCACAAAAGACTTTCTTCCCCTACAATTAAACACAGAATCATAGATTCATAGGTATGGAAAAAAAAAAAAAAAACTCAAACAGGTAGTCTAAGGCCAGTCTCCTAGTCAAACAAGTGCCACCCTCTAGAATATCCCAAATATGACCTTTTATAATTTCTGTCTAGAAAGACATTCTTTAGTTTAACATAAAAGCTTCTTTTTATAAAAAAAAAAATTTTTGACAAATTTTTCAAGATTTATCCATATTTTTCAACTAGAGAGTATAGCTTTTCAAAGGAGGGTAGCATTATTCAATTGGCTGGAATAGGGACTGGCAACCTTTCAGAAATGGGGTGCCAAACTGCTGATTCCTGTTCTTCTGGCACGTCAGGAAAGGGAGGAGGCAGCCATAGACAAGGAGCACAAAAAAGCTCCCAGCTCAAAAACCGTCTTCCATATAAGCTACCAAAGATTCATTCATTCAAATCAATCTCCTTTTAAAATCCAAACACCTCTCTGCCTCACCTATTCAGGGATGGGTAGTTTTAAATCATTGTACTTCAGAGCAAATTATTTTAATCAGATTTTTACCCTTTCTAAAATCTAGTAGATATTTATTCAGCAGAGATGATGGGAGTTTGGTTGTCCTTTAAATTTATTCACCAATGAATTTAAATTAAATTCACCAATGAAGTCCTTTAAAGATGGAGCCCCTTTAATGCATATGAAATGTAAATGAATACATACACACACTCCTCTCCCTCCTTCCCCCCACCCCCAATCTGTTGCCAAGGTCAGTTGATACCTTGGACATTGTGGTCATTCTGCTCTTGGCAGGCCCTCATTATCTCACATCTGTATTATTACAATAGTCTGCTGGTTGGTCTCCTTTGCTCTAAGTCTCAACCCACTCATATGATCCTCCATTCAGCTGTCTGAAGGATCTTCTTAAAGCACAGGTTGGGTATGTATGTCATCATCCTACTCAGTAAACTCCAGTGGTTTCCCATCACTTTTAGGATCAAATAGAAAATCCTCTATTTGGCACTCAAAGTCCCTCACTTTAACTAGCTACGCCAGCTTCCTTACTATTTATTCCTCAAACAAGACACTTCATGTCCAATTCTGTGAATTCTCACTGTCAATGGCTAACCCCCATATCTGAAATGTTTTTTCTCCTTCAAGTCCCAGGCAAAATTTCTTCTCTTCTATGAATTCTTTCCCAGTCCTCCTTAACTCTAAAGCTTCCCCTCTGTTACTTCCAATTTAGCCTGTATATTGTTTGTTTGAATTAGTTATTTGTATGTTGTCTCTCTCATTAGATTATGAGTTCCTTGAAAGCAGAGATTATCTTTTACCTTTATTTGAATCCCCAGCATTTAGCACAATATTTAGCACATAGTAGACACCTTGTAAATATTTACTGACCAAATTGACACAAATTTAATGTAAACAAAATTCTTCAGAACTACTATTATATTAAGCAGAGTATTCCTGCATTTTTATGCAGGAATAAAAAAAAAATAACTAAACTCTACCAACAAACACAATTTCCTAATTGTAGGGAATAAAAAATTTGAATATTTTTGATCAGCAACAACAAAAACCCACAAGATAAAAATCATTTTAATATATTCTTTGAAAGTTATCCAAGATGTGTCTAGTGTTTTAAGTGAATATAATCATAAAAAAAAAAAATTTGACAGCCTATCTACACATTTGGATGAAGGAAAGAATGGAAAGTTAAAGGGTAGCAATGTTCATTAAATGAAAGTTAATAGGTAAAGTATAACATTACTGAAAAGGAAGCCTATAGTTTCAGATAACCAAGATTATGTCATCCTTAATTTGCAATGCTATCTGTGGTAAACTCCCCACCCCCACTCCCCAAAAAGTGTACATAAAAGATATACAAATACAGTTGATCTTGTTCATTTAAATTGATAAAATGGATTTGATTAAATCAGAACAGCAAACTTTTTTTTTCCAATTGCAGAACAAAAAGAACATATAAATATGTCAGGATCTGGCCAATGGTCTTCAAAGAAATACAAGACCACACTGAAAGCTAAGTCTGACCTTAATATTAAAAGAAAATTGCATTCAAATACTATTTCTTTGTGTTCTGGTTTCCTTAGAGGTTGCTTCTTTAGCAAACTATTTAAAAAGTATTAAGTAGTCTGAGTAACTATTACAATTTCCAAGCTAGCATTAACATCACTACTGTGCTAATAAGTTTTTTTTTTTAATTCTTAGATTTTTCAAGAGATAATCTACGTAAAAGCTGTCAATGGAGTAATTTTAGGGTAAATAAAGGAAAAGTAGAAAAAGTCAGATTTTCTTTCTCAAGATGGTAATTTTTTTCATTTCTCCCTTCCAACTACCCAAATTCTCTGTAAGAATTAAATAGGATCCATTTGACCTTGAAAAATGGCCAACCCATCTGCTTCCCATCTCCCTGCCTGTCTACCTTCAACCAACCAGAAGAGGGAGATAACAGGTAGAAATGTTAGGTAAAAGAAAATTTTAAAACGGCTGTTTACCTATAACTAAGTAATGAATGGTGTCTGATATCTGATGTTAAAATGCAGTTTATTAAACTATACCTAAACAAACTGCCCAAGGCAAATTTTTTTTGCCAGTAATTCAAACTCACAAAGATGAGGTACTGACATTTTCCTTAGGTTTACTGGTAGACATCTTGATATTTATACAACTCTCTTCTTTTCACTAGTTAGGGCTGATGAAGGGGGTGAGATGAAGAGTTAAAGAAAATAAAGTTTAGGTACTAGATTCCTGCTATGATATTTGAAATTAATTTTCCCTACTTTCATCTTCCCCAAACACCTAAAAACAGTTCTAGAACCCAAAAACCTATATGGTTCCATACTGCACTATGGAAACTAAAATATAAAGTATAAATTTTATATATTAACTTGTAGCCAAGTTTCTATGAAGGGCCTATTGAAAATGACTCAAGTTATCCAAATGCGCTTTGCTCAACTGCATTGTGTAGAAATAAAAAATAAGTCATATAATCTAGATATAGTACTGATTCACTCCACAATTTCCTAACTAAAGTAGACATGAGCATAAAATTCACCACAATTTATCACATATGAAAAGCATTATCAATGAAATAAATTGCTTAGCAACCTGTAAGAATATCTGCGTTACTCAGTCTTCATGTTTTCCCTCATAAAATAATCTCCCTTTCTTTCCCTTCAAAGGACACTCAAAAACAAGAAGAACAAAAACCCTTTCCTAGGAAACTTTCCTAATAAATCCTACCTCAGGTTACTCAAACACCCTAACAATTGTATTACTTTATACATACAACAGTTCTCATTTGACAATCTTTAAAAGGAGGAAGAAAATACTACAGATCCTTTTAACATTTATGACACTTTCTGGGGAAAATACAGAGTTCTGATTTGGGACTACAATAATACACGCACCACTTGAGGAAGCACTAGTTGTGGGAGAAACTATCCAATGGGGGAGGAGAGAAGTCCCTATGAAGGCCAAAGTTGCCTTTCTCTTGAAAATCTAACATATACATGGTATGTGTGTATACATGTTTTAGACTTTTATCAATGTATGTTGGGGGAGGGGTTCCAATTTTTTTCTTGCATTTGCTCTCTTTCTCATTACAGAATAGAAAAAAAATGATCTTTTATTTTAACTCCTATTTTAACATCGAGCCGCCCACATTTTCTAAACAGGGAGCCAGGACACGGCGGAAAAGAACACTGGGCTGAGTTAAAGAACCTAGATTTCAATCATCCTCACTCCACCTCTTACTGGCATTACAATCTTGGGAGAGTCCTTTTAACTACTCCGAGTCTCGGTTTCCTCACGTAGGAAAGGGGGATAATAGCAGCTGTTCTGCCTACCTCGGAGAGTTATTGTAAGGATCAGATGAGATAATGTACGAAGTAGCTGTGTAAGCTAATTGCTGCACAAATAAATGGAAGGTAATTCATCGTAGTAGTGTAGTGCTTTGTAGTCAGTGCTGACTGACTGTGTGACTCATGGCTCTAACCCAGCTACACCAAAGAGGAGCTGAAAATAAATACAGGTTTTTTAAATTAGTTTGTATACGCAGACTGATTAGTCAATTCAGCGTCAAAGGACCCCAGCGACACCTGTGAAATCAATCTTACTTAATGTGCCATTCAAAGCCAAATCTGCGGAACACTAAATCGCCATCCTCCGAGCAAAGTTGTTCGAATCACGTTTTGGGACAACTGTGCAGGGGGTCAGGATTGGGGAAGGGGGTGCTTAGGAAGGTGCAAGGTGCTTTTGCTCTCAGATAAATATGTGAACTCAGACTTCTACGCTGATTGTAATAAAATCAATCGCTGAAATCAAGCTGCAAAACTCTTTATACTCCCTTAGGTTAAAACACCACAGTACTTGTTTTTGAATTTGAACCGACTGACTCCGGAAGATTGAAGAATTGACAGTGTTTCCTCACAGAACTTTATAGTTGTGCGCACAGTGGCGCCTACACACGCCGGCCCCATCCAGTCTATGCCCCAGCATCCCAGCCCGCTCCATATCATCAACCTAGCCAGTTTTGTGGCGCTCAATATCTCAGAAAAGACTTTAGGAAACCCACCCAGTTTGCCAGATCCAAAGCCGTGGCAGTCTAGCGATGCTTCATTCATCTGGAGGACGCTACTGTAACAGCTCCACCCCCCACCCCCTTCCCCCCTTCCCAGTTCCTGAGGCCCTGGGCGAAGGGCATCCAGGTTCCGCAGATTTTGATTCTCGGCCCCCCTCTCTCTGTCCCCAGCACGTCCCAATTCTGGCTCCCCTCCCCAGTTCAAACGAGCTCAGTCCAGAGCCCCACAGTGCCCATTCAAGAAAACCTGGCGGGCGGGCCGGACTGGATGAAGCAACTAAGGGAACTCGATCGATAAACGAGGGCTAAGTCAAAAACCTGCCCCTAAGAGAGCGATCAGAGCTGAACCAGCCGCGCACCTCAACCCCGGACTGCCGGGAGAGCTCCAAGCTGATAAGAGCGGCGTGCCATTCTAAGGGGCACTAGGCAGAGTGGAAGGCTAGAGTTCCGAAATAGGGAAACAGAGAAAGGGAATAGTCAAGGAAAAAAGGAGAGGAAAGGGAAAAGTGAGAAGTATATGGAGAAAAATGGTTGGGATGGGGGGGGAGAAGAAAAGGAAGGGGGCAAAAGGAGAGGGAAAAAAAGCAGGGAGGAAGAGACGGAGGGCTGGAGAACAGCGGACGCAGCACTCACCCCATCTTTGCAGGCTTGCCTGACCGCCCACTCCGACGGGACACTCTGGCATTCGCTTCTTGCAGAAGAGCTTCTCCAGCCGCTTCCGAACTTGGCACATGCGGCTCCTAGTCTGCGCCCCACTCAATCCCGGCGCGGCTCCATTCGGCTAGGCTGTGGGGCCGCCGCCTGGCAAGGGCGGGGGCGGGGCGGCTGGGAGCTCCGACGGCGAGCCCTCCCTCCGCCTCCGCCTCCTCCCTCTTTTTGCCTCCTCCCTTTCTCCCTCCCTCCGTTCCTTACATAACCTTGAGTCCCCGGCGGCGGTGGCGGTGCGCATGGACTCCCAGAGACTAATACGCCCAGAGCCCAGCTGGGGACCAGCCCCAGCACCATTCCCTATATCCCGGGCAGCTGCAGAGTGGAGGGAGAAAGAAAGAAAGGAAAGAGGAGGAGTCTCTTTGCCGCCTTATACACTCTTGTCCCTCCTCCTCGCCGCACCCTAACCCGCACCAGCTTTCATTCACGGCTGTCTTCGGCCGGCCGAACGATTCCAGACCCACTCTGGGGTGATCTGTACACCTGGATTGCTGGCATCCCTCCATCTGCCACCTGGTCTGGAATACACAGACCCACGGAACTTCTGAGCTGGGAGAGACCTTAAACATCATCAGACCAGAGGTTCTAAACCGACGGTCCACATAACCCCCAGGGGTGTTTGGATAGATTTCAAGGGGTCTGTGAATTTGGGTGGGGAGAATGTATTTTTATTTTCAATAATCTCTAAAAGAAATTTAACATCTTCAGTTAGGAATGTAGGTAACAAAACGGTGTACTATGAAGTGGTCAGTAACACGAAAAAGGGTTAAGAACACCTGATCTAAACCAATTCCTTTTTTTTTTTTTTCTTTTTAAACAAAATGAGGCCCTCAGAAGACTCTGATGTGCTCAATTAAGTTACTGATACAGGCAGGACTAGACCCAAGATTTTCTGGTGCCCTAGTGCTCATTCTAGTGACTTTTCACCTTCACCAACTTTAAAAAACATTTATTAAGCATCTTTTTTAAGCCTTACGATGCCCCCAAATGGCATGGAAATGACCCTGGGTTCTTAAAGGCTATATGCAAAATCTGTTACCTAGGAAGAAACAGGAAAGAAAAGACATCAGAGTAATGGTGGTAGTGACAGAAGCTGTAGGTTGGTTATCAAGTCAAGAGCTTTATTTTTTTCTTTCCTTCTTTCTTCCCTTTCTTGCTTCCTTGCTTTCCTTCTCGTTTGTGACAACAATTTATGAGATAGTCTTCTAAGGAATGGAGAGCATGGTTGTCTGCTGTAGTACTTGACATGCCCCTGGATGGAATCATAGGAACACAGATGGAATCAAAATATTCCTTTCTCTAGACCAAGATCTCCTGAATCCCTTTAGACTGAAGTTTTCTTGTAGGGTTAGCTGGAAACTACAAGTTGTTCCAGAAGAAGCTTCCAAGAAAGGCATCCTAAAAATAAACCAATGATATGAGGATTTCAGAGCTTACTTATGATTCTTTTCTCTAATGCTTACAAAAAAAAAATAGTTAATAGTTTCAACATGTACATCACCAAAAAAGGCACCAAGAGCAAAGTGATAAGAAATAATGCTTAATATGGTATGATTACCTGCTCACTTCAATAACTAGAAATAAATGTAAAGGTTGGCCCTTCAGTCAGATTTCTATCATGGAAAGAGTGTTCATACTATATGTCAGGCACAAGAGATAATTTTTACATTATAGTTGCTCGAAGAGATCAAACATTTCCCCAACAATAGCAGTTGAATGGACACTCAGTTCCAATGTAAATATCTCTCAGGCACTAAGTCTAGAAATAAATAGGAGATTGTTGCTACATCGGATTGGAGAAATTGTATGGTATTTTCAGTTGTCTCAAGCTGCTCCCTGACACCAAAGCACATCTTTTAAAAATCAGTATTCTCTCAATGACATTATACTTGAAGTCTATGAATTCTTTCAAAAGAATAAAAATTGCAAGTAACCTAAATGATCTTTGGTAGGTTCTAAGTAGGCTACAATAGATTACTAATGATGCCTTGTGCAATGTGGCATAAAAGACACCAGGGACATATATGATTGAAAAGGATGTAGGCCAGCTATATTTGTTACAAGAGAAGACTTTTGTTTGGTAGAGACAGAGTGTTTATGAGAAGCGATAGAGATTTTTTTTAAAAAGGAAAAAAGCTTCAATTAAACAAAAAATACACAGAAGAAAATTGGAATTTCAGAATGAGAAACATGGCAATATCGTGCAACTTAACATATACTTAAATTACATGACAGTTTATGATCTCATACAATTCTCTTTTGTCCTCCTTTGTCTATTGTAATGTTTGTGTTAATGATTGTAAATTTACAAAAGAATTTAAGAGTGACAGATAGTAAATGGACAGTCCTTATTGTAGCACTTGTTCCATAAAATATTAGAAGACTCAAAGGTTTTCAGCAATCTGGGTAAATTCTTCATAAAATAATCACAGAAGGACACAGACAAGAACTTTGAAGGAGGCAAAACTGGGACTAAGTAGAGAGTATAGATTCATCTATAGTCACCAAGTTCAATAAATTGAAATATGTAAAATTTCCAGGTTGAGAATAATCTGTGCCAAAATTGTTTAAACTAATATCCATATAAATACTTTGGGTTGTGAGATAGCTCAATCTCTCTTTCTCTCTCTCTGTATATATGTGTGTGTGTGTATATATATATATATATATAATGTATGTATATTTATATATGTATATGGTATGTACATATATAAGATATATATGTATATGAAAAGAGAAGAAAAGAGAGAGAAAAAGGAAGGAAGGACTGAGAGAATCTTAAGTGCTGGTCTGAGATATCTAGGAATATGCACTACTATTAAGATGTTTGGTAGAGGAGAGCAAACCAGAATTGAGGTGTGGCTCCCTCCCACCCAAGCTCTGGAAAGTTTACATTAGATAGGATTCAGAGAAAGGTACAACATATGAGGTACATGTACACAGCTAATCAAAATTGACAGAGCAATTTGAAGCAATATAGATTGAGATAGATATAAATTACTATAAAACTTGTAGTAAAATTTGGGTAAAGCCAAAACACAAAAGAATCCAAAACAAGATTGTATAGATCCAGCCAAAGTCCTGGGCATGATAGCCCAAAACAAAAATGCTGTGGGTGAATCAAGAACCTGGGAGAACCCCAGATACTTTTTAATCATTTCCAGTAATCCTAAAAAGTTGAGAGCCAGAGTGATTTGAGTTTAAGGCATAGTCTTAGCCTATAAACCCCAAGATATCTTGTGAGTTTTAGTGATCAAAACTAACATTCCTTTGGGCACAGTAGCCCCAAGTAAGGGTATGATACACAGTATATTAACTTTTCCTGGATAATATAATGAATTTCCTCATAGCCTCCAGGTTTTTAAATATCTTGCACTGGATGTCTAGTAGAAATTCTAAACTCAGTATATCCAAAATAGAATTTATTATTGTTCCCATCAAACCCTCCTCGCCTCCTACTTTCCCTCTTACTGTAGAGGGGCATACATTCTCCCAGTCCCTCGGGTTTGAAATCTAGAATTTCTCACTTACTCTTATCCTCCCCCCCCCCCATATCCAAGTTATTGAAAAATTAATCACTTTCACCAGTTTCAACAACTCTTAAATCTTCCCCCTTCTCTCCTCCCACACTGACACAACTCTAGTATAGGTCTTACTCATCTCATACCTGGAAAGTGGCAATCAAAGTGGTGGCTCTGCTTTCCTCAAGTTTCTCCCTCACTCCAATCTATCCCCCATTCAGCCACTAAAGAGATTTTTCTAAATTGCAGATCCAACCAAGTCACTCCTCTACTCAATAAGTTCCAGTGGTTTCTTATTACCTATAGTAGCAAATAAGGATGCTATTCAACATTCAAAATCCTTTATAACCTAGCCCCATCCTACTTTTTCAGTCTTCTTACACCTTCCTCCGGTGACACTAGCCTAGCTATCCCAGAAACAAAACACTTAAATCTCTTGTCTCTCTACCTATCTCCCCAGCCTAGAATTCTTTCCCAACCCACCTTAATTCAAAAGCCTTTCCTAGGTCAATTATTTTGTTATTTTGAATAGCACTTGTTTTGCATATATTTGTTTACTTGTTGTCTTCCCTATTAGATTGTAAGCTCTTTGAGGACAGGGATTGTTTTTTCTCTCTTTTTGTATCTCCAGTGCTTAGAAAAAGGTAGGTACTCAACAAATCAAAACATTAATTGATAGTTCATTTTTGGTGTAACTAAATGTTTTCTAAGCATTGCCTAATTACTCTCTATACAAACTGCATAAACTGTAATTACTCTCACGCATACCTAAAAATTAAGCCACCACTTCCCCGAACTACTTCAGAAATAACCTTAAGTGGGACCAAGAATGAATTTTAAGTCAGAAAACAGAAAAGCTCAGACAAAATGGAAATGAAAAGCTTACCACCTAAATGACTTTAGAGAAATCATTTACTCATTCTTATCCTTGTTCTCCTTATTATAAAATGAAGGAGTTAGACTAGATAATGTCTAAGCCCAGCTGTTTCTAGATTCATGATCCTAAAACTAAAGGTAGGACAAGAAGAGGGAGAGACTGGCGGGGATTGTTGAGGTTCAGAAGGAGACCCCAAAAGGTTGGGGTTGCAGACCGGTGTCAGGAGGTGTCTTAAAAGAATTTGTAGGCTTGAACCTATATCCAAGTCAAGGGACAAAGATTATTGTAATTGTAATACCAATTGAAGCTGGCTAAGTTTCAAAAGAATTTGGCAAAGAACCAGAAGCAAGTAGATAAATTTATAGGAAAAAGATGGAGAGATCAGGTGCTTCTTGTCAATGATATGTTAATTTTATGGCTTAGAAGTAGAATTGAGGAGTGGTCTTAGAGGTGGAGTTGAATGGTGGTTTGGTATGTACCGCATTATTATCTCAGAAACTTTGTTATTATTGACCTACAGATTGTTATCTGTAGTGTTTGTGAAACTAGGCACTATCAAGGCCTGGTGGCCTCAGGGCTACTGCCACATTTTCCTTAGAAGCTGAATCCTATCAGTATCAGATATTGTAATAGCACTACCTTGAGTGCTAAACTTTCAAGGCTTTCCCTAAAACAGCTAATTTGGAGGTTGTCCAACTACTATAGGAATGGACTACATGTAGGAGACCATTAAGAATTTGTGCCACATGGCCTTTTTTGAGACTTTTTAGTGGAAACCACTGAGGGAGAATTTGAAAAAAATCTATGCTTAAACTTCTCCAAGTCCCCAAAGAACTTTTCAGAATTAGGGATTCACAATTAATTTGCTAAAGACAGCAAACACTTAACTGGAGGAGGAAGGTACTAATGACCACCTCATGGAGTGCTGAATCTGCATCCTGGCCATTTACAGGCAGCCAAGTGCTCTAATTTAGCCCTGAAAGATGATGTTTTGGGATGACAGAGAATCTCCTGGTCACTATAATGGCAGCAGGAGAAAGTGAATGCCTCAGGGGAGATTGGGCATCAGTCCAGGAAGAGATACCCTTTCAAGAAACTGTAAAGGAGGTGAATCCACCCTCTGAACTACTCTTTTCCTATATACCAGGAATGGCTGGATTCTTGGAATCTCTCCCCGAGCCTCCTTTGAGGAATGAGATAGGGAGCTCCTACCTTCAATCAAAAATGTCAAACTGAGGATGTGTTGGCCTAAATGAGATTAACACTGAATCTCAAAGTCTTGGCTGCCTCTTTTGTTTTATGTTACTTTCTCTGAGCTTAGATCAAACAGCAATCCTTAAATGGATATTTGTGGCCTTGGGGCAGTCTTATGAGTTCAAAACTTCTAGGTCTCTCAGTTGGTACCAGTATGTACTATGGGAAATGCCCCCTTTATCTACTATAATGCTTCTTCTCAGAAAAGAGAATTATCTCTGAAAAGAATCCAAATCTTGTCCTGTTTTCTAGGAGATATAGTCTTTGCAGAAAACAGTGCACAAACTGTAAATATGAAATAACCACTCAGAAGTTGAACAGTTTCAATGTTTTAAGTATCAACTTTCTGGAAAATATAATGTTGCTTATCTAAGTTTTTATCTAAGGCAAATTTTAAGTCTTGTACTAAGCATTTCTTTTGTGTAGAGGACAGAACTAGCTATCCTATACTTGATTTACAAAGTACTTTTTATTTATTTTTTGGGAAAGACCCCTGGACATGAGCCAATTCTAAAGTTAAATGCTTTTCCTCAGGATTCTAGGTTGGGGCTTGTAAAGAGCCAAAGGGTGAAGAAGAAAAAAAAAGATCCTGATTCCACTCTTTGAAAACCAGACTCCCCAGAATTGAATTCATCTTCTGAGAAGTCAGAGCAAGGATCCCTTGAGAGAGAAAGTGAGAGTGCCCCAGACCCCTTGAACTCAGCCACCATTCTACATATTGTTATACATTTCTTCCCCAAATACTTGCTGATCTCCCAAATGAACAGTTCTCGTTTTAATATGCATAGATTCAAATTTCAGTTTGAGAACTGGATAAGTGATGTGGGTGAATCAGAGAAGGTTTCCTACAGGAAGTTTATTATGCATTTCTTGTTTGGTTGTTTGATTGTCCTTCATTTTGATCATATTAAAATAAAAAACCAGTACCACTACTAAGTCTGTATCCCAAAGAGATCATGAAAAAAGGGAAAAGGCCTACATGTGCATCTATATTTATAGCAGCCCTTTTCATGGTGGCAAAATATTGGAAATTGGGGGGATGTCCACCAATTGGAAAATGGCTGAACAAGCTGTGGTATATGAATGTAATGGAATATTATTGTGCAATAAGAAATAATAAATAGACAGATTTTTAGGAAACCAGGAAAGACTTGTATGAACTGATGCAAAGTGAAATGAGCAGAACCAGAAAAACATTGTACAAAGTATCAGTAATATTGTATGATGACCACCTATGAATGACTCAACTCTTCTCAGCAACACAATGATCCAAATTAAGTACAAAGGACTTAAAAAGGAAAATGCTATTCACATACAGAAAAAGAACTGATGGACTCTGCATACACATCAAAGCATATTTTTTCACTTATTTTATTCTTTTTAATGTTTTTTTTTTCGTTTTCATCTGTTTCTTCTTTTATAATTGTGATAAGATAGAGATATGTTTTACATGATAGTACAGGTAGAACCTACATCAAATTGCTACCATATTTGAAAGAAAACAGGGGAAAGAGGGAGGGAAAAAATTGGAACTCAAAATCTAAAATTAATGCTAAAAATGTTCTTGACATGTAATTGGAAAAACAGAATAAAATACTATTTAAAAAAAAAAAAGAAAAAATTGAGGAAGCTGGGGAGTGCAATGAATAGAATACTGGATATAGAGTTAGGAAGACCTGAATTCAGATTCAGCCTCAGATACTTTCTAGCTATGTGATCCTAGGCAAATCATTTAGTTTCTGTTTCCTCATCTATAAAATAGAGATCCCAATAGTTGTTGAGAATCAAAAGAGATGATATTTGTAAAGTACATTGCAAATAAATAAATGTTTATTTCCCTTTCCCCCTCAGTAATATTCCTATAGTTCAAATTTGGCTTCAGACACTAGCTTTGTGACCTTGGGAAAGACGTCACTTAACCCTGTTTGCCTCAGTTTCCTTATCTGTAAAATGAACTGAAGAAGGAAATAACAAACCACTCCAGTATCTTTGCCAAGAAAATTCCAAATGGGATCATGAAGAGTCAGACACAACTAGACAATATTCCAGTAACATAATAACTGTTATATTTGCACAAGGGATTACACAGTGGGAATGAAAAGGAAAGGGTGGATCTGAAAGATGAAGTATTCCTATAGTATTTGACCATGGAACAGCCTTCCTCTTTCTCCCCCTGCTGGTTTCCTTCCTCCTTTGTATTTTAGGTTTTTCTGGGAAGTACTCCAGGATCTCCATGTCATCACCAATTTTTTTTTCACATTGCTTTATCTCTTCCTCACCCTTCTTGAACCATCAGTGTTATTCAATAATTCTTTCATCGTGTTTTTACCCCTGCCAGAGAGAGTGACAGAGAAATGGAGATTACCCAGAGACCTTTATCAGTCTCCAGTTGTATAAGAAAAAAGTGACAACATTTCTTATTATACACTTCCTACTTTGGAGTAGAATGTCAGCTTCTTGGAGATAAGGATGGTGTCACTTTTGTGTTCATAATGCACTGCAAAGTGAAGGTACTTAATAAATGCTTGTTTAATAGAATTGAGAACATGTGTGCGATCTATTGTGAAATATAACAGGGCTCAGAAGAGTAATGCAAGAGCAAGTATTGTATTGTACAAGAAATGTTCTCCCTTGTCCATAGGTGAAAACAGCTGGCCCAGATTATTCCATACAAGACAATCCTGTGTTATACCCCAAACATGTGAAAGAACAATTTAACTAATTCAGTCATTTGTAAATTGGGCTGGATGGGCTTCTAAGAAATATAATCCCTTTGGAAAGGGGAGTTTGGTTGGAGTAAGGAAAAACTGCCCTCCTGAAGATCAGATGACTAAGAACCCCCAGCCTCTGAACTCTTCCCTTAAAATCATATAGCTTTCACATCAAATATTAAATTCATCTTAAAATGCCTCTTTCTAATAAGAGATTGCATTTCAAGAATATTTTCTATATAGACAACTGGCCTCAAAACCAGTAAGAACTCCCTTCAAGTTATATTTCTGATATATGCTATCTGTGCAAGTCACTAAACATCTTTATGACCAGGAAGTTTTCTAAAACTTTAACTTGTAGAAAAGGTGCTAACCTGCATTTGTAAGAGTTTCCTCATCCAGGGTATTTCCCTGTGCCAGGAAAATCACAGGTTTTATCCTTATCCTTACGTTCGTTCATCACAACTCTGTGAAGGAAGCACTATAAATATCATTTTCCTATTTTACAGAAAAGGAAACTGAGAGTTAGAGGCTTTGAGTGACTGGCTTGACATGATCACTTAGTAAATACCCAGAAGTAACCTTTGAGCCTGTGCCTCTTTTTAATCAAGTCAAGTATTCTCCCCCTCCTCCCCAATCTATATTCCTCACTCTTTCTATGGCATTTCATTGAGATTGAATCTTAAGTAGACAGGGGGAAATTACTTCCCTGACACTCCCCCTCAAACCTTGAAGCAACTTCTGCTATTAAGTGTTAGATAAGACTTCCCTGGGACTTTCATAAATGAAGATGCTTTATTTTCTCCCTCACTTATTGACTCCTCCATATTGGTAAGACATTTCTATTAATGCTTATCATCTTTTAAATTCAAAATTAAACTTATAACATAATCATCATAGATTTATTATTGGAAACAAATACATGAAAATAGTCATTATGCTTTATTTTCATCTTCTAATTGGATATAATAGGAAGCTAAGGCATCCTTATCAAAGGTCATTTTCCCTGGATAAGAGCATATACTCATAATTTCTTCCCAATAGTTTTGAACTTGCCCTAGAGTTGCATGTGCTATCCTAGCTTCCTATTTCCTTTAAGTAAGTGTGACTTACATGCTTGATACAAATATAGCTTTCTTCTCTCTGAATCCAAATTTGCTTTCCACCCTCACATTCTAAAACTCATCAGACGCTTCTGTTCTCACTTGATTAACTTCAGGTTCTAAGCATCCTCCTCAGGCTTCCTCATAACAATTACCCTTTGGAATTAAGTACAAATTCCTTAGCTTGGCTTTCAAAGTCTGGTTCCCAAATTACCTTTCTAACCTTATCTCTAACAGCTACCACAACATAAACTCTATGAATCATCTAATAGTTCTGCTTTTCACACTGCTAGTCATGTAGTTCTTTTTATTTAAAATGCTCTCCATGAAAGAGACCCACATATACAAAAATGTTTGTGGCAACCCTTTTTGTAGTGGCAGGAAACTGGAAACTGAGTGGATGCCCATCAATTGGAGAATGGCTGAATAAATTATGGTATATGAATGTCATGGAATATTATTGTTCTATAAGAAATAATTAGGGGCAGCTAGGCAGCACAGTGGATAGAGCACCAGCCCTGAAGTCAGGAGAACCTGAGTTCAAATGTGATCTCAGATACTTAACATTCCCTAGCTGTGTGACCCTGGGCAAGTCACAACATCAATTGCCTTAGCAAAAAAATAAAAATAATAATAATAATAACAATAATTAGCAGGATGATTTCAGAAAAGTCTGGAGAGACTTACAAGAACTGATGCTAAATGAAAGGAGTAGAACCAAGACAATATTTTCGATAGTAACAAGATATGTGATTATCAAATGTGATGAACCTGGCTCTTTTTAACAATGAGGTGATTCAGCTCAATTCCAATAGACGTGGGATGGAGAGAGCCATCTGCATCCAGAGAGAGCACTATGGAGACTCAATGTGGATCACAATATAGTATTTTCACCTTTGTTGTTTACTTGCTTGTTTTCTTTTTTCTTATTTTTTCCCTTTTTGATCTGATTTTTCTTGTGTGGCCTGATAAATGTGGAAAGATATTAAGAAGAATTGCACATGTTTAACCTATATTGGATTGCTTGCTGTCTAGGGGACGAGGTAGGGGAAAAGGAAGGAGAAAAATGTGGAACTCAACATTTTGCAAGAGTGAATGTTGAAAACTATCTTTGAATATATTTTGAAAAATAAAAGGCTATTAAAATAAAATGAAATTTAAAAAAAGAAATCTGTTAAAAATCCTATCCCTGGACATATGCATAGATGATTTTCTCATGTCTATGATGGATATATAATTAAAAGGGGTACTCTCCAAAAAAAAGAAAAGAAAAGAAAATACTCTCCATGAAATAAGTGGTATGGTAGATAGAGCACTATCCCCAGAGTCAAAAGGCTCTGATTGCAAACCTGGCCTCAGATCCTTACTAGCTGTGTAACCCAGGCAAGTCACTTAACTTTGTCTACAAACATGAAATAAAATAAAACATCCTGTACTACTTTTGTCCATATCCTTCAAAATCCAGCTCAAGTTTTACCCACATCATAGAAGGTTTTTATTCCTACTTTAGCCAAAAATAATCATCAATTTCTTTGAATTCCTATAATTCTTTTTGTCTATTTCATTCATTAAGTACCTCTGTAAAAATTCAGAGTTGAAAGGAACCTCTATGGGATCAAGAATTCTTTCTACAGCATTCTGAAGAAATGATTGTCTATTTATTACTTGAAAGCATCAAGAGGAGAGGGAGCCCACTATATTTCAAGGTAGTCTGTTTCACTTTATGAAACTTTCTAATCACTTATGCTCTCTTAAGATTTTATATAATTTTTCATGTATGTCTTATCTCTCCAATTAATTGTTCCCCAGAATCAAGGACCTTTTCTTTTCATTTGTAAAGCATAGAAGAATGTTGTGCAGTTAACAAAATCTCAATAAGTAGTTGTTGAAAGAATAGGAAATGAATGAAGCTCTTTTGTTTGGATCTTAAAGTTTATTTGAAATTCAAGGAAAAAAATCAAGGAAATATTTCCGAAGTCTAAGATGCACAAAGGGCAACTAAATAATGCAAAAGAGAGAACACTGAGCCTGGGATCAGGAAATTTTAAGTTCAAATCCAGACGAAAACATTTGCTAGCTGTGAAGTCACTTAACTCCTATTTTCTTCCATTCTTCATCTGTAAAAGGAGGACACACTGCAGAAAGAAGTGTCAAAACACTCCAAAATCTTCACCAAGAAAAGTATGGACAAAGATAAAGTACAGGAGAGGACATAGAGTTGGACACATGAATGACAACATGTTATATAAAACTGTATTTATTTCTTAACTACAGTGTTGCTGGAGTTTTCCACATGTGGTCTAGCATCTATGAAGCAAAGAATCTAATAAGAGGGGGGCAGCTAGATGGCACCTAGGTGGTGCAGTGGATAGAGCATCAGCCCTGAAGTCAGAAGGACCTGAGTTCAAATCTGGTCTCAGACACTTAACATTCCCTGGCTGTGTGACCCTGGGCAAGTCACTTAACTTCAATTGCCTCAGCAAAAAAAAAAAAAAAAAAGAATCTAACAAGAGGACAGAAGTAGGTCTCATAAAAACAGAGTCATGAGATAAGGTAGCACACTTATTCTTGGAATAATAACATGTTTTATATTTATGCAAATTCAAGATTTTGGAAATAGATGTTAATTTCATCAATTTGGGTACTCCCTCTACTGATAAAGAAGGCAATCCTCCTTTAACTTAAGTAGTAATTTTTGAGAGGTTCCACGGCCAAAAAAAGAAAAGAAAAGGAATTGATCTCCTTGATAGGCTGTCCAGCTTCATCAATCTGGTAATGCATCTGTTTAATTTTTGTGTAACACTCTAAGGAAAAAAAAAATTTAAAAACAACTCTTTCAAAATTTAACCCTTGGGAGTTGTTGTGCTAAAGACTACATTCTGGTATTTTCTATGTGCTAGTGTTGCAGGTAGTGACTTTTGCTATATTTAGAAGGATATTGCTATGTAATGTCCACTAGAAATGTAAGGCGTGGACTCTCATTGAAACATGGAAGGCCACCCCTGCATGTGAATTTATAATCAGTCAGATCCATGAGTTTAGTTGTTGTCTGTTTTTCTGTGTAAGAAGCAGAAAACTACAGAGAATCTGATAACCAGACTGGCAGAACTGCCCTGAGTAACATTCCACACTAAAACTGTGGTAGATTAGATAACTATACATAAGACATTTGATTACCATTTCCAAGCCTAAAAAACTGAATTATTAAGAAATGGCTGAGTGACAACACAATGTCTTCATTATCATCATTTCTGTTGCTGTTTAATCATCTTTCAATTGTGTACAATTCTTCATGACCCCTTTTGCGGTTTTCTTGGCAAAGAAACAAAAAAAATTTGTCATTTTGTTATCCACCAGATGTTACAGATGAGGAAATTGAGAATAAATAGGATTAAGTGATTTGTCTAGGGTCAAAATAGTTACTGAGTACTTGAGGGAAGATTTGAACTCAAATCTTCCTGATTTCAGGCCTACCACTCTATCCACAGTAGCATCTAGCTGCCCCTTTATCATCAACATCTCTCTAACATCTCTCAAATATTTAGATCGTGGGGGGGAGGGAGGCAAGATATACTCCCTTTTGAAAAGGAGTATATAGCAATATGATTTAATAGATCTGACTTCAAGCTCTCTGAAAGCCTACTCCCCCCCCAAAAAAAACTATCTATATAATTTCCTAATTAGCAGTATCAGTAGAATTTTTTGTTATTTAATAAGATTAAAGAGTTTCTCTATTTCCAAAAGGTAAACCAATACAATATTTCCTTTTAAGGAGTAGGGTAAGAATTGCTAAGGAGAAACTTATTGTCATTATCATTATGCTTAAATTTTTGATATTGCTAATTAAGTATAATTTAAATTCTTTTCTAACTTTAAGAAATGCCATTTCTCTCATTTTCCCTGTAAAATAAGCATTATTAAACTCATTTTCACAGATGAGAAAACCAAAGCCATAAATATTTCATACAAAAAGTGCTGCAGCAACCAAAGTAAACACATAAGCTATGAAGTTAGGTTCCTCAGCAGCTGGGAGCTTAAGACCAGATTCCAGTGCTATAGTTCAATTATGTGAGTCTCTTTTCCTGAGAAAAGATGTTTAGGCAGTAATCCTAAAATGGGTGTTTCTATCCTTGTTGAAAACCTCATGAGTTTGAAATGCCAGGAACTCCTGAGTCTGCATGCTGGTTGCCCACCAGGAGGTTACTTCCACAACTTCTTAGAGGAGAAAAAAATATCATCACAATGAGGATATTACAAATTAGGCATTCTGAACTTTTTTTTTTTTGTCATGGACCCCTTTGTGTGATGAAGCCTCTGAGCCACTTATCAGAATGATGTTTTTAAATGAATAAAATAAAGGACAAAATTATTGCAAAGGAAGCCAATTATATTGAAATATAGCTATCAAAAATTTAGTTTAGCTTTGTTTTGTTTTGTTTTTTAATGTTCCTGGACCCCAATTTAAGTATCTCAGCTAGAGATGAAAGGACTAAAAAAGTTCAGGGATTTCCATAATATATGGCCCTTGATTGAGCTGCACTTGTGACTTTGCCCAGCTCTGCCTAATTTAAATCCATTTCACTCACAAGTCATCACTCTCCTTATGTCTTTGAGAATGAAGGGTGAACAGTTGAGTTACCTTAACTTCTCCTTCTTTAAAAACTAAGTACGACAGCAACAACAAAAAAAACTAGGTATGACTTCACTGTTTGCTACTATAATGGCTTTCTTCAGGTTAGGTCCTGGTAAGCTTCCTGCAGAACATTCTAAAATTTAGCAGGTACCTCTGTTAGCCCTTGTCCAACTTCAGATTCCAGTGATGTTCTACAAAGTTAAAATCACCCTGTTCATGGGTCCTACAAAATGTCTCATGATTTAATAATTTGGGTACTAATCTCCTGAGAATAATAAAAGCAAAAAATAATAAAATGAAGTTTCTGCACAAACAAAATTAATGCACCTGGAATAGAAAGGGAAGCAGTGAATGTGAAAAAAATTTCTAAAAAGGTGCTCCAAATCACTATTGTTCAGAGAAATGCAAATTAAGACAACTCTGAGATACCACTACACATCTGTCAGATTGGCTAAGATAACAGGAAAAGATAATGACGAATGTTGGAGGGGATGTGGGAAAATTGGGACACTGATACATTGTGGGTGGAATTGTGAACAGATCCAACTATTCTGGAAAGCAATTTGGAACTATGCTCAAAAAGTTATGAAACTGTGCATACCTTTTGACCCAGCAGTGTTTCTATTGGGCCTATATTCAAAAGAGATTTTAAAGGAAGGAAAGGGACCCACATGTGCAAAAATGTTTGTGGCAGCCCTTTTTGTGGTGGCAAGAAACTGGAAACTGAATGGATGCCCATCAGTTGGAGAATGGCTGAATAAATAATGGTATATGGATGTCATGAAATATTATTGTTTTATAAGAAACGACCAGCAGGATGATTTCAGAAAGGCCTGGAGAGATATGCATGAACTAATGCTGAGTGAAGTGAGCAGAACCAGGAGGTCATTATACACGGCAACAACAAGGCTATATGGTGATCAATTCTGATGGACATGGTTCTCTTCAACAATGAGATATTTCAAACCAGTTCCAATTGTTCAGTGATGAAGAAAACCATATACACCCAGGGAGAGGCCTGTGGGATCTGAGTGTGGACCACAACATAGCATTTTCATACTTTCTGTTGATGTTTGCCTGCATTTTGTTTTCTTTCTCAGGTTTTTTTTTCTTGTAGATCTGATTTTTCTTGTACAACAAGATAACTGTATAAATGCATAGATATATTCAATTTGTCATATATTTTAACATAATTAACATGTATTAGACTACCTGCCATCTAGGGGAAGGGGTGAGGGGGAAGGAGAGAAAAATTTGGAACAGAAGGCTTTGCAAGGGTCAGTACTGAAAAATTACCCATGCATATGTTTTGCAAATAAAAAGCTTTAATAAAAAAAATTTCTAAGATAGAGATTTGGTAACCAAGATATAGAGTTTATTTATAGAAGTATATAATATATGATAGATATATATATAATAGAAATATAAAGTACATAATAAGTCATTCTCCAATATATAAGTAATCAAAGAATATGGTCAAACAATACTCAAAAAAATTGCGAACTATTAATGACCATATTAAAGAAAGCTCCAAATCACTAATAATAAGAATAATAAAATCAAGCCAACTTTGAGGTTTTATATCATACCCAGAAATTGGCAAACATTTCAGTAATGGGAGTAATCAATATTAAAGGGGTTTAGGAAAATAGGCACACTAATAAATTCACATCAGTATAACAATTTTGAAAAGTAATTTGGAATTCAAAAAATAAAGGGACTAAAATGCCTTTGGATCATTTGATCCAAAAATTCCAATACTAGATATATATGCCAAGGAGGTTGTTTATTTTTTTAAAAGCCCTTAAAAACCAAAATATTTATAGCAGCAATTTTTGTGAAGCAAAGAACTAGAAACAAGGCAGATGTTCCATGATTAGAGAATGGCTAAACAAAATGTGGTATGCAAATCTAATGTAATATCTTTATGCTATAAGAAATGAATGTAATAAATACAGAGAAGCATGGAAATTTTACATGAACTCATACAAAATGAAGTAAGCAAAGTTATATATACAATGTATACAAAATGACTATAATAATGCAAATGAAAAGAACAAACACAAAATACTTGAAAATGAATGTTGAGAAATTAAACTTAAAAGCACAGTACCAAAGAATGTATGGGTATGGATATTTCATATATTTCCTAATTTTTTTCAATGTAATGGCCGGTTTTGTGATTTTTTTTTGTTTTTTTTTGTTTGTTTTTTTCATTAAAAGATTTTTGTTATGTGAGATGGTTCTCTAGAAAGATAGCAATATAATTTTTTAAAATACTGAGTATTGTAATTGTTATCAACAATATATATTTAACTGTATAACTATGTGGCAGAAATTAGGATGACAAGCATAGGGATTAAAAAGGAAAGGCAAACTTTACCTGTTGCTATCTAAACCTAAAATCAATTTCAGTACTATTTTTTGCAACATCCTTGCAAAATGAATATCCCCTTCCCCTTCCCACTCCCATCATTCATTGTATTAGGGTTTTCCATATGCTAGGAGTTTAACTGGGTAAGGTAAGGTTAAAGGGATTATAAATTATTCAGAAATCTATAGAAGGAAAAAACAATTTTTGTGACCATTTGGCAAATTGGTACATATCTATAATGAAGGATTTGGAATAGATGACCTCAGAGATTCCTTTTCAAAGGATCTAATTCTACAATCTTAATGAATTCACCTTACTATCAACTCATGAATATTATCTAATATAACTGCATTTTCCTGAATCAATGGGTAGTGGAGTCCATTGAAAATTTGGAGAAATAACTTGCAATCTTAATTTAGGAATCTTACAATTTCCAAGCAGAATAAGACTTCAGAGATAATGAGGCCCAATGCTCTAATTTTAGAGATGGTAATACTGAGGCCCAGGGAAGATTAATGTATTCTTCAAGGCTTTGTTAAATTCCATTTAACTATATTTTAAAAGTTCAGTATTGAAAAAAATCAATATGGTGCTTATAAAACCAGAAAAGATAGGCATTTGATCATGTTTAAGATTATTAATAAGATGCCATTTGATATAAATTCATCATAACTATAATTACTGGTCTCAAAGATCAAGAAGGACCTCTCTTTTGAGAAGGGGAAATTATAGTCTTTTAATTGGGAGGGAGTACAATCTCAGGAGTTTCAGTTTTATTTCTGATTATGTTTTTTTCTCTACTGATAAGCCAAGTGAAAGAGGAAAGGGAGGTCTGGAGAGAAGGAATTGAGAAAGAGAGTTTTAGAAAGGAGACATATTAAATAGCCATTGAGTGATGGAAGAGACTGGATGAGCCCCTTAACTCTAAGTGAAATCAGAAGCCAGCTGTGGTCAAACTGCAGAATTTCAGCATTAGATTAAATAGAAAACAGTAGAGGAGCTACAAAGAAAAGAAAGGTCATCTATTTAATGAGAGCCTATGGAAATCTCAATAACCCAGAGGCTTTTGCTAAGCTTTGGAACAATATAATAAAGAATCAGGGAAAATCTACAGTTAGTTATTTATATACGCTAGCCTAGAGAAAATATACAGTTATATTAGTGATTAATCATGGCTAGTAAAAGATTAATCAGTATTTGCATTGCTAAATTATAAATCACATTTTTATTTTTATAATAGCTCTTTTTTTTCAAAATACACACAAAGATAGTTTTCAACATTCATCCTTGCAAAACCTTGTGTTCCATATTTTTTCTCTCCCTTCCCACCTTCCCCATACGCTAGACAACAAGTAATCCAATATAAGTTAAACATGTGCAATTCTTCTAAATATATTTCCACATTTATCATGATGTTCAAGAAAAAACAGATCAAAAAAAGGGAAAATTAGAGAAAAAACAAACAAGCAGACAACAACAACAAAAAGGTGAAAATACTATGTTGTGATCCATATTCAGGCCCCATAGTCCTCTCTCTCTGAATGCAGATGACTTTCTCCATCCCAAGTGTTTTGGAATTGACCTGAATGAATCACCTCATTTTTGAAAAGAGTCAAGTCCAGCACAGTTGGTCATCACATAATGTTGTTGTTGCTGTATACAATGTTCTTTTGGTTCTCCTCACTTCACTTTATATCAGTTCACAAAAGTCTCTCCAGGATTTTCTGAAATCATCCTGCTGATTGTTTCTTATAGGACAAAAATATTCCATTACATTCATATACCATGACTTATTCAGTCATTCCTCAGTTGATATGCATCCACTAAGTTTCCAGTTCCTTGCCACTACAAAAAGGGCTGCTACAAACATTTTTGCACATGTGGGTCTTTCTCCTTTTTTTATGATCTCTTTCAGATATAGACCCCATAGAGACACAGGTGGATCAAAGGGTATGCACAGTTTGATAGATCTTTAGGCATAGTTCCAAATTGCTCTCCAGAATGGTCAGATCAGTTCACAAGTCTACCAACAAAGTATTACTGTTCCAGTTGTCCTACACCTTTCTACCAATAAATCCCATTTTAAAAGGTTAACACAAATACTGTTATGCTTAGTAATTCTGATGAAAAAATTAAATTCTGATATTATAGAAGAAAAGCATAATTGAATAAAAATGATAATATATATTATTTAGTTTCAAACTTGATAATGCACATCAAAACAAAATTCATTTGGAGAAGCAAAAGATATAGAATCAATAATGAAAAAAGGTAGAGATGAATGAGAAATAGTATTTCCAGATATCAAACTACATTATAAAGCAGTAGTCCTAAAAAAAAATTGTTGTTATTTAAAGATATAGATAAGTAGATCTTTGAAATAGAGTAGACAAAGGAGAATCAGAAACAATCCAAATCAATAACCTAGTGCCCAGTAAATCAGAAAACATAAATTACTTTGGAAAGAATTTTCTAACTGATCAAAACTGTTGGTAAAACTGGAAAATAGTATGGCAGAAATTAGATATAGACCAATGTCTTATGCCATATTCCATAATAAATTCAAAATGAATATGTAATATTATTAAAAAATCATATCATTAAAAAAACCAAGATCACATACTTATTTTTCATAGCCCTGAGTAGGAGGTATTCTCTTAATCAAGGAGAAAAGTGATTATGAAAAATAAAATTAATTGCTTTGATTCCATTTAACAGAAAAGTTTCTTCATAGTAAGTCAACACACATTTATTAAGTTCATACTATGTGCCAGGATATATGCTAAATCATACAAATACAAGCAAAAAGAAAAACAATCCATTCCTTCAGGAAATTTACATTCTAATGGGGAAGCTGAAAAGATTGGGGGGGGGGAGGGAGGAGGAAAGGAAGATGCCTTTCAATGGATCATGTTGGAGAATTTCTGAGGAATAAACTGGTAGGAAAACAAGAGTTGGCTGGCCTGCACTTGCTCCTGAAATGGAAGTTGTGAGGGGAGCTGTTTACACTCCAATCAGAAGGAAGGACCTCAGTGGCAGAGAGTACCTTACAAGGTGTGAGTTTCAGGTCTAGTAATCTTCTAGGATGAAGGGATTGGAGGAAGATGGACATATTAACACATTTTTGGCAAAGTATAAATTGGTGCAATCATTTTCAAAAGCAACTGAAGGTTCTGTAAAATAAAGTGACTAAAATGTCCAAACTCTGACCCAGAGATTCTAATAGCCTGCATATACCCCAAAAGAGATAGCTGACAAAAGTAAAGATCTCATATATACTAAAATATTCATAGGAACACTTTTTTTTATATCAAAGACCTGGAAATGAAGTGGATGCCCTTTAATTGGAAAATGGCTAAATAAACCATGCTACATGAAAGTAAAGGAAATGATAAATGTGATGAATTCAGAGAACCATAGGAAGATTTACATGAATAAATATAGAGTAAAGCAAGCAAAGATGAGAAAACAATATATATAATAGCCACAATATAAGTAGAAATAACTACAAAATCAAAAGAGAATGTTGCAAAATTACAACTAACAAGCATATATCTAAAGAAGAAAATTAAAAGGACATTCCCACCTCAATCATTTACAGAACCATAAATTCTACAAAAGTGGTACATTGTATATACTTTTAAACTTTTTTGGCATTGATTTGATTAAGCTTTTTTTTAACCTCTCATTCCTTTTTTCTTAAAAAAAAATTCTTTGCTTTATGAGATGGTTCTCTGGAAAGGAGAAGGAATAGAGGGTTGCCTTCTCCTTCCCAGAGAACTATCTCATAAAACAAAAAACCTGGTAATGTAAAAGCAAAGATATAGATAAAATTTATTTTTAAAAGAAGTAATCTACATTTCAGAAAAAAAAAGCACTAAATGAAGTCTCCAATATTACTCTTATGGGGAAAAAATGAAGGAATGTTGTTTTGACAAGAGTAAAATTGTGTAGAGCCAAAACTTACTGAATGGCAAGAGACAAAAATTGACATGAAGGGGTGAATGCCAATTTGAGAAAAAGTTTCTAGTAGGGTATTCACAGGATGCCCATATGTTTCATCACCTTCATGAGTACAAAATTGGGAAGGTGTGAGAAGTCATTTCATCATGTAAAAAAGATTTCAAGATTAACTGGACTATAATAGTCGTTTGGCAATTTTTATTTTAAAGTGAATTATCTGAGTTTCCTCTTTGTCCTTTGATTCTAAGAGATCTGGGTAATTTTCTTTCAAGACTCTTTATATAAATGTGTAAGGGCAGCTAGCTGGCACAGTGGATAGAGCACCAGCCCTGAAGGCAGGAGGACCTGAGTTCAAATCTGGCCTCAGACACTTCCTAGCTGTGTGACCCTGGGTAAGTCACTTAACCCAAACTGCCTTAGGGGAGAGGGGGGAAGAGAGAGAGAGAGAGAGAGAGAGAGAGAGAGAGAGAGAGAGAGAGAGAGAATGAAATAAATGTCTAGGCTCCTTTTTTGTCATACAATTCAGGTATTCCATTCATTCTTAATTTTTTTCCTCCTTAATCTGTTCCTTATATCAGTTATTTTTGCTATGAGACATACTACATTTTCTTTCAGTCTTTTGATTTTGTTTGAATATTTCTTATTTCATGGAATAATTGGCTTTCAACTTGAATCCTTCTGACTCCAAGACTGGTGCTCTATCTACTGTACCACCTCGCTGTCCAGTGTGGTGTGTGTGTGTGTGTGTGTGTGCATTTAGCAGTGATTTCTCTGAATGCAGATAGCATCTCCCTTTATATGTCCTCTGGTTAATTTGGATATTTATAATAGTCAAAATGACTTATTAAAAGTTGTTTTTAAAGCGATATTGCTGTCACTGTATACAATATTCTCTTGGTTCTGTTAATTTTGCTCTCCATTATTTACTATTTCTGCCTTTCTGCATTTGATTGTGAGGTTTTTATGTCCTATTACATGATCAATTTTTGTGTAGGTACTATGTATTGCTGAGAAAAAGGTATATTCCATTCTATCCCTATTCAGTTTTCTCCAGAGGTCTAAGTTTTCTAAGATTACATTAATCTCCCTGATTTCTTTCTTGTTTATTTTGTGGTTAGGTTTATCTAATTCTAAGAGGAGGAGGTTGAGGTCCCCCACTAGTAGTTTTGCTGTCTATGTCTTCCTGTACCTCTCTAAGAATTTGGATCCTATACCACTTGGTGCATATATATTTAGTACTGATACCACTTCATTGCTTATGGTATGTTTTAACAACATGTAGTTTCCATCCTTATCTCCTTTAACTAAATCTATTTTTGCTTTTGTTTTGAATTCAGAATTGCTATCCCTGCTTTTTTTCTTTATTATTTCTGCTCCATACTTTTACTATTACTTTGTATATATTTGTTTCAAATGTGTTTTTTATAAACAACATATTTAAAAACAACAACATAGTTTTTAGTCTACTCAGCTATCTGCTTCCACTTTGTG
Organism: Myrmecobius fasciatus; assembly: GCA_023553655.1. Taxonomy (NCBI): domain Eukaryota; kingdom Metazoa; phylum Chordata; class Mammalia; order Dasyuromorphia; family Myrmecobiidae; genus Myrmecobius; species Myrmecobius fasciatus. The sequence continues at coordinate 934,622 of JAJPUD010000010.1, read as the reverse complement.
GGAGAGTTCATCCCATTCACAATTATAATTACCAAATGTGTAATTTCCTCCATCCTGTTTTCTACCCTGCACATACTTTTGTTCTTTCTTTCTACCCTGTCCTTCCTTAGTAATATTGTTCCTGACCACCCCTTTCCTTCACCTGTCCTCCCTTCTCTCAACCCTCCTCTATTCTCTTAACCCTCTCTCCTAATGTTTCTGCCCTCCTTTCTACCTGGTTCCTCCCTTTTCTTTCCCCCTTTCTCCTCCTACTTCCTTACAGGGTAAGATAAATTCTATATCCAACAAATTATGTTATTCTTATTCTCTATTTGAGCCAAAATAGATGAGATTAAGCTTCAGAGAATGCTCATCCCCTTCCCTTTTCCCCCTCTATTGTAATAGGTCTTTTGTGCCTCTTCATGTGATCTAATTTATTCCATTTTACCTCCCCTTTTCTTTTCTCCCACTACAACCCTTTTCCTACCCATTAATGTCTTTTTCTTTAATGTTATCACATCAGATGCAATTTATACACATACCCACAGTCTATGTATATATGTCCCCTCTAATAATAAATAATACAGTTCTTAAGAGTTACAAGTATCATTTTTCCATCTAAGGATGCAACAGTTTAACCTTTAAATAATGTTTTTTTCCCTTCCTCTTTACCTTTCTATGCTTCTTTTGAGTCCTGTGTTCAAAGATCAAATATTCTGTTTGGTTCTAGTCTTTTCAATAAAAGTGATTGAAAGTTCCTTATTTCATTGAAGATTCATCTCTTCCCCTGAAAGATGATGCTTGGTCTCACTGGGTAGTTGTAATCCCAGGTCCTTTGCCTTCCAGAATATGATATATAATAACCTTTACTGTAGAAGCTGCTAGGTCTTGAGTAATCCTGATTGTGGCTCCTCAATAATTGAATTGTTTTTTTGTTTTTTTTTTTTCTGGCACCTTACAGTATTTTTTCCTTGAGATTATAGTTATGGAGTTTTCCTTCTGGGATCTCTTTCCAGAGGTGATTGATGGATTCTTTCAATGCCTATTTGCCCTCTGGTTCTAGTCAAGTAGGGTAATTTTCCTTGATGATCACTTGAAGAATGCTATACAAGCTCTTTTTTTGGTCATGGCCTTCAGGTAGACCAATAATTTTAAAATTATCTCTCCTGGATCTATTTTCCAGGTCACCTGTTTTTTCCAGTGAGGTATTTTAAATTTTCTTCCATTTTTTCATTCTTTTTAATTTGTTTGACTGATTTTTGATGTCTCATAAAGTCATTAGCTTTCATTTGCCTGGTTCTAGTTTTTAATATATGATTTTTTTTACTTAGTTTTTGTATCTTTTTTCCCATTTGATTAATTCTACTTTCCAAGGTGTTGTTTTCTTCGGTATATTTTGTTTTGCCTTTGGCCAATTATATTTTTTAAGGAATTATTTTCCTTAGTCAACTTTTGTCTTTTTCCCCCAAGCTGTTGACTCTTCTGCATACATCTCATTCTTTTCCAATTTTTCTTATACCTCTCTTCCTTGTCTTTTAAAATCCTTTGTGAACACTTCCAATAAGCCTCTTTAGGCTTGAGACCAATTCATATCATGCTTTGAGATTTTCCATTTAGGCATTTTGTCATCTTCTGAATTTGTGTTTTGGTCTTCCCCTGTCACCATAGTAGTTTTCTATGTTTAAGATTCTTTTCTGTTTCTTAGTCATTTTCTTTCTTTTTCCTATTTTGTGTCTTTTAAAGTTGAGCTCTGCTCTTGGGATACAGGGGGCACAGTCCCAAGCTTCTTGTGCAGCTCTGAGCCTTGGCTTTGTGCACAGGGGCCCCTTGTGTTTGGTGCCCAGTTCACATCATAGGGTAGCCCTACCTGCTCTCTACAGAAAACAGGTTAGTTTCTTAGAGTGGCAATTTGCTTTCTGCTTTGGGACTGGAGACTGCCCCACTAGTTTGCTCTATTATTAGCCAGAACCAAATGTTTCAGTTGCTGATCTACTATGATTAAAATCTTCTCATTGGCTTTCCCAGACACCTTCTGAACTAGACTGAACAACTAATGAAACTGACCTTTCTTGAAATCCTTCTAATCTATCTTGATTCGGAGAGTGGTTTTATTCTCTCAGATTCTGTTCAGAGTCTGGTTTCATGTGCTTCTTGAGGAAAACTGGGAGAGCTCAAGGAGTTTCCTAGCTTTTCTCCACCATCATGGCTCTGCCTTCCTCACTCCTGTTTCAAGAAAGTCTATCCATGTTTTTTAAAAGGATATTAAGCTCGCCATTTCTCTTTTTATCTTTTTTTTTTATTAAAGCTTTTTATTTACAAAACATATGCATGGGTAAATTTTTCAGCATTGACTCTTGCAAAACGTTGTGTTCCAAATTTTCCCTTCCTTCCTCCCACCCCCTGCCCTAGATGGCAGGCAATCCAATATATGTTAAATATGTTAAAATGTATGTTAAATCCAATATGTGTATACATATTTATACAGTTATCTTGCTGCACAAGAAAAATCAGATCAAGAAGGGGAAAAAACTGAGAAAGAAAACAAAATGCAAGCAAACAACAACAGAAAGAGTGAAAATCCTATGTTGTGGTCCACACTCTGAGGGCCTCTTCCTGAGTGTATATGGTTTTCTTCATCACTAAACAATTGGAACTAATATGAATCATCTCATCTTGGAAAGAGCCATGTCCGTCAGAAATGATTGTTATATAATCTTCTTCTTGCCATGTACCATGATCTCCTAGTTCTGCTCATTTCACTTAGCATCAGTTCATGCAAGTAACTCCAGGCCACTCTGAAATCATCCTGCTGATCTTTTCTTATAGAACAATAATATTCCATAGCATTCATATACCATAAATTATTTAGCCATCTCCAACTGATGGGCATCCACTCAGTTTTCACTTTCTTGCCACTACAAAAAGAGTTGCCACAAACATTTTTGCATATGTGGGTCCCTTTCCCTCCTTTAAGATCTCTTGGGGATAAAAGCCCAGTAAAAACACTGCAGGATCAAAGGATATGCATAGTTAGATAACTTTTTAAAGTTCATCATTTCTTTTTTTCTTAATTTTTTTATTAAAGCTTTTTATTTGCAAAACATATTCATGAGTAATTTTTCAACTCTGACCCTTGCAAATCATTCTGTTCCAAATTTTTCTCTTTCCCCCCACCCTCTCCCCTAGATTGCAGGAAGTCTAATATATGTTATTTTAAAATATTGTGACAAATTGAATATATGTATACATATTTATACAGTTATCTTGCTGCACAAGAAAATCAGATCTACAAGAAAAAAAAAAAACCTGAGAAGGAAAACAAAATGCAAGCAAACATCAACAGAAGGTATGAAAATGCTATGTTGTAGTCCACACTCAAATCCCACAGGCCTCTCCCTGGGTGTATATGGCTATCTTCATCACTGAACAGCTGGAACTGATTTGAAACATCTTGTTGTTGGAGAGAACCATGCCCATCAGAATAGATCATCATATAGTCTTGTTGCCATGTACAATGATCTCCTGGTTCTGCTCATTTCACTTAGCATCAGTTCATGCAAGTCTCTCCAGGCCTCTCGGAAATCATCCTGCTGGTCGTTTCTTACAGAGCAATAATATTCCATAACATTCATATACCATAATTTATTTAGTCACTCTCCAATTGATGGGCATCCCTTCAGTTTCCAGTTTCTAGCCACTACAAAAAGGGCTACCACAAAAATTTTTGCACATGGGGTCCCTTTTCCTTCTTTAAGATGTCTTTGGGATATAAGCCCAATAGAAACACTGCTGGGTCAAAGGGTATGCACAGTTTGATAACTTTTTGAGCATAGTTCCAGATTGCTCTCCAGACTGGTTGGATCCATTCACAGCTCCACCAACAATGTATCAGTGTCCCTGTTTTCCCACATCCCCTCCAACATTCATCATTATCTTTTCCTGTCATCTTAACCAATTTGACAGGTGTATAGTGGTATCTCAAAGTTGTCTTAATTTGCATTTCTCTGATCAATAGTGATTTGGAACACCGTTTTATATGACTACAGATAGTTTTAATTTCCTCGTCTGAAAATTGTTCATATCCTTTGACTATTTTTCAATTGGAGAATGGCTTGAATTTTTATAAATTTGAGTCAATTCTCTATATATTTTAGAAATGAAGCCTTTATAAAAATCCTTAAATGTAAAAATGATTTCCCAATTTATTGCTTCCCTCCTAATCTTGTCTGCATTAGTTTTGTTTGTACAAAAACTTTTTAAGTTAATATAATCAAAATTATCTATTTGGTGTTCAATTAAGAGTTCTAATTCTTCTTTGGACACAAATTCCTTCCTTCTCCACAGATCTGAGAGGTAAACTATCCTATGTTCCTCTAATATGTTCACTCTATGTCTAAATCAAGTTCATCATTTCTTATAGCACAATAGTATTCCATCACAATCACACACCACAACTTGTTCAGTCATTCCCCACTTTGTGGGCATCTCCACAATTTTTAGTTCTTTGCTACCACAAAAAGAACTGCTACAAATATTTTAGAACATATAGGTTTCTTTTCTTTTTTTCCCTAATCATCTTTGGAAATATAACTAGTAGTGGGATTGCTGAGGTTATAGGCAGTTTGATAACTCTTTTGGGAATAATTCCAGATTGCTCTCCTGAATGGCTGGATCATTCTCTTCTTCTAGGTTTGTTTTCTGATTTTCCTTATCACCATAACACCTTTTTAATATAGTGGGATCTTCTTTTGCTTATTTTCTAGCCTACTTCCTATATTTGGATTTTATCTGGGCACTTCTGAAGTAAAATCTGAGCTACTCTTGTTGCTGTTTTCTTTGGGTGTTTGAGTATTGTATTATTGCAGACTCAGGGATGACTCAGGCTGGAGAGCTGAAAATTATCAATATTCCCAAAGTAGTTTGAACCAGGGCCACATTTGATCACTGTCCCTCTGTCTGGACATTGCAAGTTCATGATTCTGAACAACAATTACTGCTAGACCTATCACTCCTATCAGTCAATTATCAGTCCTATCAGTCAACTAGAAAGATTCACTGTAACAGAACTGTTGTACAGTTGTTTAGTCATTTTTCAATTATGTCTAACTCTTTGTGACCTCATTTGGGATCTTCTTTGCAAAGATACTGGAGTGATTTGCTATTTTCTTTTCCAGCTTATAGTACAGAGGAGGAAACTGAGGCAAACAGGGGTAAGTGATATGTCCAGAATCACACAGCTATTGTCTGAGGCCAGATTTGAACTTAGGAAGATGAGTATTTTTGACTTGAGGTCCAGTGTGCCATCTGTCTGCATCTCGTATCTGGAATTCTTGTTTTGGTTATTCCTCTTTATTGGGCTTAGAAACTAGAGCTGAGCCCCAGATGCACTTTTTCAGTCTGTGCCATATAACTGCTGCTTTCTTCTCAACTTCCTTCTGCTCAAAAGACACAATCTAAGGTCTACAAGTGCTCCTCACTTCTTCCTTGCTCAGTCCACTTTGTCATTCAGAACTGGTGATAAAGATACCAGTTGGCACCAATTCCCATATCCTGCACAAGACTCCATTGCCCAAATATTGAACTAGGATCTTGTATTACTCTTGGGCACAGTTCCTGGGCATTGTAATGCTTTGTGTCATGTTCCTGGTCAGACCCATCCCCAATGTCTACTGACCTGTTTCTCTCCATCTAACTCTATGCCATCTGAATTGAACAAATGACTCATGTTTTTCTTTTCCCTTGGATTCTTGATCAGGATTTGAGCTGATGCATTTTCTGGATTGTTGGGAGCAGTTTGGACAGGGAACTTGCTGTACTTCTATCTACTCTGCTTTCTTGGCTCTATTCTCTATAATAACTTTTTTTTTATTGTTGTCATTTTGCAAAGCAGTGAGTGCCTGTTATTCATTCATTCATTTAGCAAATATACTACAACATAAAAGGAATTATATTTCCATGGTTTGAACTTGATAACCTTTAAAATCCCTTCCAACATTGAGATATTATGAATCTGACTTATCTGCAAATAAAATGAGCTTTCCTTAGGTGGTAATGGATTCACCATCATTGGAAGTCTTCAGGCAGAGCTAGGCCTCTTGTTTGGTATGTTGTAGAGGATTGTTCCTGTTTGAATTGGACCACTCTCCGGAATTCTTTCCAGTTCTAATAGTCAATCAATCAACTAACTAACCAATCAATAAGCATTTAAGAAATACATACTCTGTGCCAGGAGGGACACATTTTAAAGTAAAGAAATATAGTGACAAAGGAGCAGCCTAAGGTGTAGTAAGGGAAGAGCATACCTGGGTGACATGTCCAGTGTAGGTTTGAGCAACTGAGAATTAAAAGTGAGATTTTTGTCAAGAAAGAACTTTTGGAGCAGGAAATTGAGAGAAAAACGTATGGGGGTGGGGAGGCATTGAAAGAAAAAAAGGTACTAAAAGAGCCTGTCATTAAAGATGAATTCTGTCTCTCCCACAATTTGACCCAATGTCTTTTTCTTTGTGTTCTGTCAAGTGCCTATTATATGTTATACTTGTGAGCATTACACAGAAAATTGTCTATCTAAAAAGCTAGCAGTCAACTGTCATTATAGTGCCAGCAGAACGTGAAGGAGTAGTATGAAAAAGCACCATTTGTATGGTGAAAAGAACACTTTTATTGATACTTTTTATTTGCAAAACATATGTATGGGTAATTCCTAAACATTAACCCTTACAAAGCTTTCTGTTACAAATTTTCCCCCCTACTCCCCACCCCTCCCCTAGATAGCAGGATATCCACTACATGATAATTATGTTAAAATACTTAAGAAATCGAATATATGTATAGTTATTGCCACACATCATTTTTTTTTGTTCAGGAGAAATCGTATCTATAGAGAGAATAATCCGATAAAGGAAATACAATGCAAGCAAACTTCAATAAAGAACATGAAAATGTTATGTTGTGGTCTACATTTCACATCCCTCTCTCTGGGTATATATGTCCTTCTTCACTGAACAATTGTAATTGGTTTGAAGCATTTCATTGTTGAAGAGAGACATGTCCATTAGAACTGATCCTCATATAGCACTGTTGTTGCCGTGTACAACGATCTCCTGGTTCTGCTCATTTCACTCAGCATCAGTTCATGCAAGTCTCTCCAGGCCTCTCTGAAATCGTCATGTTGGTCGTTTCTTACAGAGCAATAATATTCCATAACATTCATATACCACAGTTTATTCAGCCACTCTCCAATTGATGGGCATCCTTTCAGTTTCCAGTTTCTAGCCACCACAAAAAGAGCTGCCACAAACATTCTCGCACTTGTGGGGCCCTTTCCTTCTTTTATGATTTCTTTGGGATATAAGCCCAATAGAAACACTGCTGGGTCAAAGGGTATGCACAGTTTGATAACTTTTTGAGCATAGTTCCAAATTGCTCTCCAGAATGGTTGGATCCATTCATAGCTCCACCAACAAATCCCAGTCTTCTCACATCCCCTCCAACAGTCATCGTTATCTTTTCCTGTCATTTTAGCCAATCTGACAGGTGTGTAGTGGTACCTCAGAGTTGTCTTAATTTGCATTTCTCTGATCAATAGTGATTTGGAGCACCTTTTCATATGATTATAAATAGTTTTAATTTCATCATCTGAAAATTGTCTGTTCATATCCTTTGACCATTTATCAATTGGAGAATGGCTTGAATTCTTATAAATGTGAGACAATTCTCTATATATCTTAGAGATGAGACCATTATCAGAACCCTTAAATGTAAAGATGATTTCCCATTTAGATGCTTCCCTCCTAATCTTGTCTGCATTAGTTTTGTTAGTACAGAAACTTTTTAACTTAATATAATCAAAGTTATCTATCTGGTGTTCAATTAAGAGTTCCAGATCTTCCCTGGACATAAATTTATTCCATCTCCACAGGTCTGAGAGGTAAACTAACCCATGTTCCTCTAATTTGGTTATAACATCACTCTTTATATCTAGATCATGAACCTATTTAGATCTTATCTTGGTGTGTGGTGTTAGGTGTGGGTCCAGCCTTAATTTCTTCCACACTAGTTTCCAATTTTCCCAGCAGTTTTTGCTGAATAGTGAGTACTTATCCCAAAAGCTGGGGTCTTTGCATTTATCAAACACTAAATTGCTAAGGTTATTACCTAGCTTTTCCTGATATCCTATTCTATGCCACTGATCGACTGCTCTATTTCTCAGCCAGTACCAAACGGTTTTGATGACGACTGCTTTATAATATAGTTTTAGATCTGGTACAGCAAGGCCACCTTCATCTGTCTTTTTTTTCATTAATTCCCTTGAAATCCTTGACCTTTTGTTCTTCCAAATGAACTTTGCTACTATTTTTTCTAGATCTGTAAAATAATTTCTTTGGAGTTCGATTGGTATGGCACTAAATAAGTAAATTAGTTTGGGTAGTATTGTCATTTTTATTATATTTGCTCGGCCTACCCATGAGCACTTAATGTTTTTCCAATTGACTAGGTCTGATTTTATTTGTGTGGAAAGTGTTTTGTAGTTTAGTTCATATAGTTTCTGACATTTTCTTGGCAGATAGATTCCCAAATATTTTATGCTATCATCCATTATTCTGAATGGAATTTCTTTTTCTATCTCTTGCTGCTGAACTTTG
>JAJPUD010000010.1:876388-925991 GCA_023553655.1 Myrmecobius fasciatus | reverse complement strand
TTTAAGTAGATGCTACTAATCATTTTAAGGAAAACCCCATTTATTCCTATACTCTCTAGTGTTTTTAATAGGAATGGGTGTTGGATTTTATCAAATGCTTTTTCTGCATCTATGGAGATAATCATGTGGTTTTTGTTAGTTTGGTTATTGATATAATTGATTATGCTAATAGTTTTCCTGATATTGAACCAGCCCTGCATTCCTGGTATAAATCCTACTTGGTCAAGATGTATTATCCTGGAGATAACTTTCTGTAATCTTGTTGCTAAAATCTTATTTAAAATTTTTGCAACAATATTCATTAGGGAAATGGGTCTATAGTTTTCTTTCTCTGTTTTCACCCTACCTGGTTTAGCTATCAGCACCATATCGGTCTCATAGAAGGAATTTGGTAGTATACCTTCTGTCCCTATTTTTTCAAATAGTTTGTATAGTATTGGACTTAATTGTTCTTTGAACGTTTGGTAGAATTCACATGTAAAACGATCTGGCCCTGGAGATTTTTTCTTAGGGAGTTGATTAATAGCTTGTTCTATTTCTTTTTCTAAAATGGGGCTATTTAAATAATTTATTTCCTCTTCTGTTAACGTGGGCAATCTATATTTTTGTAGATATTCCCCCATTTCATTTAGATTATCAAATTTATTGGCATAAAGTTGGGCAAAGAAACTCCTAATTATTACTCTAATTTCCTCTTCATTGGAGGAAAGTTCTCCCTTATCATTTTTGAGACTAACAGTTTGATTTTCCTCTTTCCTTTTTCTGATCAAATTAACTAAAGGCTTATCTATTTTGTTGGTTTTTTCATAAAACCAACTCTTAGTTTTATTTATTAATTCAATAGTTTTCTTATTTCATGAAAAGATTTCTTGATATTTCCAATGATTCAACAGTGGGGGTTCCTTCCAAATTGCTGTTTTGAACAGGTCTTATTTTTCTATAAACATTGGGAAATAAGCAAGTTGGCCTAAAGAGGAACTTAGGTTCAAATCTTTGTTCTTCTGCTTTCTGTTCTGTGTAATCTCAAATAAGCCATTAAACTTCAATAGGTTTCACTTTCCTCAGCTATAAAACAAGAAGGTTGGAATAGATCAATTCATTAATCAATTACATTTATTTAGCACCATAAGGCAGGCACTGTGCTCCATGCTGGGAATATAAACCCAATGAATGAAATAAGCTGGACTCTTATGGAACTTCCATTCTCCCTTTCAGCTTTAATGTTTATGATTTGTAGATTGTTTTTGTTTGCATAGTCTCTTATTTCAGTCAGTCCATCAGTCCATAAACATTTATGAAGAGCCTACCATATGCTAGCTATGGTACTAAGCAAGAGAAATATGAAGACTGGCAAAATTCAGTATCTATTTTCAAAGAGCTTACAATCTAATGGGGGTAGATAGCTTGCAAACAATTATGTATTAAAAAGCTATATGCAAAATAAATTGGAGATAATCAATGGAGGAAGTTACTAAAATTGAAGTAGATCAGAAAATGCTTCCTGTAGAATGTGTGATTTTATCTGGGACTTGAAAGAAGTCAGGAAAGAGAAGCAATAGAAATGAGGAAGGGAGAGTATTCCAAGCATGAGGGACAGCCCAAGGTGATTGGGGATTGGATAGAGGAGCAGCAAGAAAGCTACTGTTGCTGTATTGCAGAATACATAGAAGAGGAAGAGAAACGTGAAAATTGCTCACATTTAATCGTCTTCAAGTTCAAAGTACTGAGAGTTCATTAGCCTATTAAAAAGCTATTAAAGGTGTGTGGGGAATAGAGAAAGCAATTAGGTTATGAAGAGTTTTGAATGCTGGAGGATTTTATTTTTGATCTAGATGATAGGGATCCTGGAGTTTAGTGAGTAGGGAAGGGTAAGTTTGACACTTGCACTTCAGGAAGATCACTTTGACAGCTGAATAGAGGGAAGACTTGTGGCAGGGAGAGGAATGGAATAACAAATTCCGTTTTGGGAATTTTGAATTTAAAATGTCTTCAAGATATTCAATAGTCAGGCAAAGACGCAAGACAAAAAGTCACCAAAGCATCTTTCTGGGTTCTCTCTTATTTTCACTGGACTCTTCATTCAGACCTCTAGCATCCTTAGTCCTCCAATTAAAACAGGAAAGGATCTCTTATGAGTCAATTATTTATTTATTACTTACCTTTTAATGTGACTGAATTTTTGTCACTTTGTTAAATTTAAACAATATTTGTAATTTTAATCTTTTTGTCTTTAACAGTAGAATGAAAAGTTTGTTCTAGGGAACTCTCCTAAGACATACATATGAAGACAGAATTCATGCTACCAAAGTCTTTTGGTCAAGTCATCATGCTTTTCCCATTGGATCTGCTCCCCACTGGTCTCATGAGTCATGTTGTCTTGGGCAGAAATGCAGTATGTGCTAACCTCATGAGCATGGCACATTTTTTTTGCCAGATCATGGCTCCCAAAACTTCACTCAGTTCTTATATAGCATTGATTTCACCAAGTTTGCATTCAGTCAGTCAGTCAATCAAAAAATACTTAAGTGCCTACTATATCCCAGGCACTGTGCTCAGTGCTGGGTGTACAAAGAAAGATTTAAAAACAATTGTTGTTCTTGAGGAGCTTAGAGACACCATCCAAACAGCTATGTACAAATAAGCTCTATATAGGATAAATTAGTGATAATCTATAGAGGGAAGGCTTCTTATTGCCACTAAGATAAAATATAAACTCTAGCTTTTAAAGCTTTTTAGATTATCTTTCCAACTTTATATATATATATATATACACATATTGACACCCTTCTGTATAGTCATACCAACTTTCTCTTTTTCCCTCTTAGATTTTTGGGTATATGCACTCTCCATCTCTATGTACTGGCCATCTACCATGCTTGGAATACATTCTGTCCTGAAATTTGCCTGAAAGAATCCCTCACTTTCTTCAAGATACTCAAAACACTGTCTCTTCAGTGAAGCTTTTTCTGATCTCTCCAATTACTAATGCCCTCTATCTATAATTTATTTATATTTACTTATTCTATATGTATTTATTTTGTATATATTGAATTATGGATATATTGTTTTCCCAATAGAATGTAAATTCCTCAATAGAAGGAATTGTTTCATTTTTTTTCTTTGATACTCAATGCTATCAATGTCCATCACATACCATGCATTTAATTAATCTTGTTGATAGATAATTGATTAATTATATTAGATTTTATTTAAATAACTTTTTCTACCAACCAATTTTTCTGCTGTTTATCTAATACCAAATAGTTGGAGCTTTTGGGGGGAGGAGGGTTTTTTTTGCTTTTTGAGGAGAGGTTGGTTTTGTTTGTTTTGTTTTAGCAATTATTGCTTTACAGTATAGTTTGAGATCTGGTGATATCAGACCCTTCATTCCTTTTTCCTCCCGATATTTGTTTTGAGATTTCTTGACATCATGTTCTTGCAAATGAAATTTACTATTATTTTATCTAGTTTTATAACTCCTTGTAATTTCATTGGCATGGCACTGAATAAATTTATTTAGTTATCTTAATTTTCATTCTATTGTCATGACTCAACTATGAATAATTAAATTCTTTCCAATAATTTTGTATTCTTTTATTTCTATAAGTGTTTTATAGTTAGATTCATTTAAGTCCTAAATATATTATAGTAGGTGACTCAGATATTTTATGCATTTTATAGATATATTAAATGGAACTATTTTTTCTGGATTGTTAATAATTTACTGAAATACTAATGATTGGGGCAGCTAAGTGGCTGGTCAAGCCCTGAAGTCAGGAAGACCTGAGTTCAAATCTGGCCTCAGACACTTAACAGTTCCTAGCTGTGTGATCCTGGGTGAGTCACTTAACCCCAATTGCCTCAGCCAAAAAAAAAAAAAAAAAAAAAAAGACTAATGATTTTTATGGGCTTATTATATATTTGGATTTTTGTAGTTGTTGTTTCAATTCATTTTAGATTTTTAATTATCTAATTAGATTTCTAATGTTTTCTAAGTATGGCATCTATGATGTGCTCAGTTATAATTTCATTTTTTTGCTTGTACTTATTTTCTTAATTTATTTTTCTCATTTTTTTGCTACAATTAGAGTTCTATAACTATTTAAAATAATAGTAATGACAATGAGTATCCCTTCTTTAGATATGTTTACCAAATTAAAGCATTTTTAACATGTGTTATATTGCTGTAAGTTTTTTTTCTGTATCTATTAAAATAATCATATAATTCCTTTTTAAATTAATTGATCTAGTGTGTTTGTAGTTCTCCAAAAGTTGAACAAACCTTAAATTCTCTTTTTTTTTTTTTTTTTGCTTTTTGCTGAGGCAATTGAGGTTAAGTGACTTGCCCAGGGTCACACAGCTAGGGAATGTTAAGTGTCTGAGACCAGATTTGAACCCAGGTCGTCCTGACTTCAGGGGTGGTGCTCTATCCACTGCGCCACCTAGCTGCCCCACAAACCTTAAATTCTTGGTATAAATCCAGCCCTATCATACTGTAAACCATGTTGCTAATGGCTTCTTTGCTAATATTTCATTAAATATTTTTATGTCAGTATTTATTAGGGATACTGTTTTCTTTCTTGGGTTTCAGGACAATATTTGTCTCAAGAAGGAGTTTGATAAAATGCCCTTTTTTGGGGGGGGGGCTAACTATTTATACATGTAAAGTTTCCCCTTGGAGCTCACTAGCCCAATACAGTACTATTGACAGGATTGGTCCTGAGTATTGACTGTAAAGTCCTCCCTTGTGAGAGAGTAATCTTGTGAGTGACTAATCTCTTAAAATTAGCTCAAGGGCCCCCACTGGTGTGCATGTCCTTAATCAACAAGTCAATCATATTTTTATGATAATTCTCTCCTGCTTCTCCTCCCTGTCTGACTATTCCTTTTTTCACTCTTCATTGCAGAATCATTTATGTCTTTTGCCCTAACTATATGTTTACACAAGCCCTCTTTTCTGGGTCTTTTTTCCTTCACTCTACCCTTTCATTCTTGGTGATATCATTGGCTCCCATAAATTCAACTACCATGTCTATCTAGATATTTCACAGATAGATATATCTAGCTATATATATATAGTGTTACTCAACTCAAGTTCCATATCAACAATTGTTTCTTAGATTTCTCTAACTAGATATTGTAGACAACTCAATCTCAACAAGTCCAAAATAGATTCTTTTAACTTTTACCCATTCTATCCCTTTTCTTAACTTCTCTATTTCCATCAAGGCAGTCATCATTTCTCTCATTACCTAAATTCACAACCTAGAAGCCATTCTCAACTCTTATTTTCCTCACACTGAAAAATTTGCCAAACTTTGCTAATGCCTTCTCCATTCTATTTGTTGTATCTGTCCCTTTTTATCTGTTGACACTATGATCACACCATAGTTCAAACCTTCATCACCTCTCCATCTGAACTAATACAACATTGTCCTAATTGGTCTCTCTCTCTTGAGTCTTTCCAATCCATCACAGATGCCAGTTTGAGATTCCTAAAAAACAGATTCAGTACTGTCATTCACCTGCTCAGGTGACTTCCTATTTTCTCTAACATAAAATGTAAACTCTTCCATTTGATTTTTAATATTCTTCACAATCTGGGTCTAGAGTATATTCCCAGGATTAAAAGCACATTATTCTCTTTTACATATTCTTCATTTTAGCCAAAGTATTGTATTGGTTGTTTCCCATATATAGTGATTCATCTCTCATTTATGTACTTCTGCACAATCCTGGAACATACTCCCTCCTTATCCCAATCCTTTAGTATCCCTAGTTTTCCTCAAACCTGCTCAAATACTACTTCTTATAGGAAATCTATCCTGATCTCCTCCTAGGTGCTAGTCCCCTGTCCCTGGAAATTATTTTCTAAATATGTTATTTTGCTGTCTTTGTGTTACCCTGCCACATACATCAGATGCTCCTTTAGGGCAGTGACTGTCTCATTTTTGTCTTTGTATACTCAACACCTAGCACAGTGTTTGGCATATATCACATGTCTAAGAAATACTTGTTAAAATAATTGGATGACTCAAACTCTGACCTATATGTATGTATGTATGCCTTTTTGAGTTCCTAAATTTTTTACTTTCTCCTGACTGACCTGAACTTCCTGACTTTGTAATTCCTTTCTTAACTCTTGAGCTTGCTGGAGGTAGACCTTGAATTCAGAGCCTTGACCCCTGGACACTGTTTCTGATTTGACATTATAAGGCAACAGAATCCTTAGGTGAGCAATATTAGGGATGCTTTGCAACAACATCCATAGTGCCAAGGGGATGAATGAAATCTCTAAGATTTATCATAGTCTGTACAGTATAGTGCCAACAATTAACAGAAGCATCTCTTCTAATAGGGCCTTCCCCTTTCTTTTCCCCTTTCCCTTCCCACTTTCCTGTAAGGTGAGACAAGTTTGTCTGTGAAACCAAGTATGTCTGATATTCTCTCTTTGAGCTAAATCTGATGAGAGTAAGATTTACACAATGCTCATTCCCTTCCCTTCTTTATCTCAATTATAATAGGTCTTCTTTGTCTCTTTATGAGATGTAATTTCCCTTATTTTACCTCCTTTTTCCTCTTTTATTTTTAGTACAATCCCCTTTCTACCTCTAGTTTCTTTTTAATATTATCATAATAAAATCAAATTATACCCACACTCTCTAAGTATACCCATAACAGAAATGTAGTTCTCAAGAGTTTTTTCCTTTTTACCTTTTTATGCTTCTCTTGAGGGATCAAATTTTTTGTTTGGAGATCAAATTTTTTGTACAGTTCTGGTCTTTATATCAGAAACAGATGAAATCCACCTATATCATTGAATGTCCCTCTTCTTCCCTGAAAGATAATGCTCATTTTAGCTGGATAGCTTATTCTTGGCTGTAATCCAAGTTTCTTTGCCTTTCAGAATATCAGATTCCAGGCCCTTCTATTCTTTAAGATGGAAGCTGCTAGGTCCTGAATAATCCTGATGGTGGCTCCTCGTATACCACAGAATCATCTCTTCCAATAGGGAGAATGGGACACTAAGGAACAACTTTGAAATTTCAAGATTTTCTTCAAGTCTGGAAGAACAGTTCAGAGGGTGTTAATTTGAGTAAGGGAGTGAATACTTATTTTCACTTCTAACACAAGTATTTTAAGCACCCTTAAGCAAAAAACAAAAACAAACAAACAAAACCATGCTTACTTCCAAGACCAGTCTTAATATAATATGGAGTTACAATTTTGAGGTCAAAAAAAAGGTGTTCTGGCAAAAGAGATATCTCTCCACTATTCAGTGATATTGGAGACAAAAATCTCACATTCTTCAACTGAAGGTTGCAATTAGGTAATCAAAAATATTAGCTTGACCTTAGACTATATTAATAGAGCTATAGCATTTAGGATAAGGGGAAGGCTGAAAATATCATATTATGATAAGTAACCAGAAATATTTAGCATGAGGAAGTGAAAAGTTGAAAAGTATATGATAGCTATCTCCAAGTAAATAAAGAATATAGGTCACAAAGAATATAGATCACACTTGTTTTATGGGCCCAAAGAACAGAGCTGGGTACAATGGGGGGAAATTGCAAAGACATATATAAAGAAAAATGTTTTCACCATTAGAGTTGTACAAAAGAGATTAGAATGCCTCAGGTATAAGGTCTCATAACCTAAAAGTTTTTAAGCAGAAAATAGATGATCACTTGTCAAGAATGCTGACAGAGAGGTGTGAATTCCTTTTCATATATGGATTCAACTAGATGATCTTTGAGAGGTCCTTCAAAATCTGAGATTTTTAAGATTCTGGAAAATGATAAGTAGTTTATTAACCTGAGAAAATAAATATATCAATATGAATAAATCTCAAAGTGATCCTATGTTTAACATTTCTATAAATGAATTGGATAAAGGTATAGATGAAATGCTTTTCAAATTTGCAGGTGACACCTGGAAGATAGATAACAAACTATTTACCGACAGACAGAAACCAAAAGAATTTTGACAGGCTAAAATATTGTGCCAAATCAAATAAGATGATACTTAAGAAGGATAAATGTAAAGTTGTATATTTCAGTTAAAAAAAAAACTTTGAGTATAAGATGGGGAATGCATATCTAGAAAGCAATTAATATTAAAAAAGCAGTTTAATTGGCTTGCAAGCTTACTATGAATCAAGAGTGAGACATGACAATCCAGAAAGCTAATGTGATATTAAACTGCATATATAGTTTCCAGAATTAGATAGGTGATAATTCTGTAGTATTCTACTCCAAACAGATGTAGATCTGGGGTATTGTGTTCATTTAAAAGTATCCTATTTTAGGAGGGATATTGACAAATTGTAGAAAAGACAGAAAGCCATCAGGATGGTGAAAGGCCCAGGGATCATTCCATATGAGAATCAGTTACAGAATCAGAGATCTTTAGCCTAGAGGAAAAAGTTATGGGATGAGAGATGACAGCACAAGTAAGATGTGTTTGAAGGCATGTTATGTGAAAAAGGAATTAGGTTTATTCTTTTTGGCCAGAAGGCTGTTGTAGAAAAAAATGAGTGGAAATTGCTGGCAGACAAATTTAGGCTAGATCTAAGGAAATGCACAATAACAATTGGTGATATTTGAAAATGAAATGGGTTTACTTTGGGAGAGGGAGGGTTTCCTCCCTTACTTGACCCTCAAAAAAGTCAAGGAAAAGTTTGATGGCCACTAGTCAGGTGCATTGTAGGGAGATGGTTTAGATATAATTTACACTAGATGAACTTGGAGACCCCTTCCAATTCAGAGAGTCTGTATGTGAAGATATCAGAATCTTATGATATCATTTTTCCTAGGAGATATTTCATATTTTTTCTATCTCTTTTTTGTTTTTTGTTTGACTGATTCTTGAAGTCTTGTTAAGTCATTCACTTCCATTTGTTGGATTCTAATTTTTAATGTCTTATTTTCTTCAGTTACTGTTTTAGTTCCTTTTGCAATTTACCAATTATATTTTTTGGTTCATTGCATTCTTTTTCCATTTTTTCCATTTTTTTTTTTTGCAATGATCTCATTTCGTTTCCCCATGTTTCTTCTAACTCTCTTTTAAGATCATTTATGCAATCTTCAAAGAAATCCTTGTGAGATAGGGACCAGCTTATGTCTCTCTTTGGGGCTTTTTCTGGAGTTGCTTTACCTTTAAGGACCTCAGGATTTGAGGTCTGTTCTTCCCTCTCTCCATAAAAGCTGTCTATGGTGAGAGTTGTTTTTGGTTTTTTTATTCATTTTTTTAAGGTGTGAAGTCTGTTCAAGGCAAAGGAGGGACAGCTGCTTTAATTTGCCCTGGGGCAGTTCTGCTGATTGAGTTATTTCAGGTGCTAATCAATTCTGCTGATTGATTGACTGCTTTAGGGTGCTGTGTAATGGCAGCTAGGTCTGATGCTTGTCAGGGGTTCAGTGGTTCACAATCTACCCCCCACAAAAGGCAGATTTTCCAAACCACCTGCTTACAATCAGAACAAATCAGCCCAAGAAACCCTCAGAAGCCCCCCAGGTATGTGGAAGCCACAATGCTCCAACTCCTGCTCCAGTTCCCTACCCAGGTCTCCCTGTGTTGCAGTCTGGGCCAAGTTGAAACTGACCTGTTTTGAAGTTCTTCCAGGGTATCTCCTTCTAGCAATGTGTTGTCCTCCAGATATTGTGGATTCTTTGATTTGAAAACCAGTTTAGAAGCTTCATCTGCTGTTGGTTTGAGGGAAGGTTAAAGAAGGTTACAGAGACTCCTTTCTGATCTCCACCATCTTGGCTCCACCCCCAGAACTCTTGTGATATCATTTTTTTAAATAGACGGCTAGTTTATAATGGAAATGAAGTGAGTCTGTTGTATGTCTTCATTTATTTATTTCTAATGGTGAGATTTCAGCTGGTTTATATGATGTTTTAATGAAGCTATATTTCTATAGCAAGGAAAAGTAATTAAGTAACCACATGGTTTGCTTTATCTTAAGACTTTCAGCTGTCTATGCCTGGAGATACGATATCTATCAAGATTATGCAGCACTCTCTGGCACTAGTAGCTATGTGACAACTACATAAATTGAAGATATAGCACTTAGGAGAAACAAACAAGACTATTGCTTGCAATTTAATTAATTGCAAATTTTACTCTATTAATCCTGTCTCCAATGACTTCTTTTCAGTATTTCTTTTCCTTGAATCTCTGCATGTGACCTATTGACCATTTCCTTTCATTCTCTCTCCTTCCTGATCTGTGTGAAGCTGCTCTTTCCTTTGACTTTCTTAACTGCTCTGTTCAGTCTCTTCTATTGTTTCCTCTTCCTCCTCTTCCTTACAAAATGAGAGCCACCTCACAAATCTGTAATTGCCTCTTTCCTCTTCCTTTTTTTATTCCCTCATTTAATTATTTTATTAGCTCCCATGGTTGATAATTTAAATGATTATCTTCAGCCCTCTTCTCCCTTGAACTTCAGCCATGTATTTTCTGTTGCCTTTTGGATATTTTCACCTGGATATTCTACTAACAGCTCAAGTCAACATTTTCAAAACTAGACATGATTTTCTACCTTGAATGCACTGTAGAATATGGGGTTTTAATTGGGATTTGAAAGAAGCCTATAAGCAGAGATAAGGAGGGAGAACATGGAGAAAAGAGAGAAAACTCCTGGAGCTAAGAGTGGGATGCCTTTTGTCATGGAAGAGCAAGACAGAGTACTTGGATTAAAGAAAATATAATGGAAAGTAAAGTATAAGAAGAATGAAAAAGAGAAGTAGGTCATAAAAGGCTTTGAATGACAAAGAGAAGATCTTTTATTTGATCTTGAAGGTAATAAGGAGCAATTAGAATTTATTAAATAGAGGGGTGACATCAGACCTGTGCTTTAAGAAAATCACTTTGGTGACTGAATGGAGTAGAGACATAATAAACAGACCAACTAGCAAGCTATTAGTGCTGGTCAGGTATGAGGCTGTTGCAATAATCCAAGTATGAGATGTTGAGAAGCTGCACCAGGTTGGTGGCAGTATCATATGGAAGAAAGGATTATATTTGAGAGATATTTCAAACATGAAATCCATATGCCTTGGCAACAGATTGGATTTGGAGCAAGAGAGATACTAAGAAGTTGAAAATGACACTGTGAGACTTGGGGACTGGAAAAATGGTGGTATAGGATGTACGTAGATTTTAGAATCATTAGCACAGAAATGATGATTAAATCTATAGAAGCTGAAGAAATCACCATGTAATTCAGAGAGAAAAGAGAAAAGGGTTCAGGTCAGAGCCCTGTGGGATACTTGTGGTTAGTGGGAGTGATGAGATGAGGATCCAGCCAAGTTGACAGAGAAGGAAAGATCAGATAGGTAGGAGGAGAACCAGGAAAGAGCAATATCCCCACCTCTAAAAAAAAATAGAGAGAAGAGAATATCAGGTGGTAAACAGTGTCAAAGTTTACAGAGGTAGCAAGAGAATAAAGATTGTGAAAAGGCCAATGAATTTTGACTCTTTTACTTCTTTTGTACCTTCCCCTCACCCCAATTAAACCTACTATTTGTTATTCTTAAAGTAAAAGCGCATTAAATGCTAATAGAATGAAAGAATGAAACTGGTCAAAAACCTCAAGTGCATCTTTAGAATAAATCTTTTCCTAGGATTTTTTTCCCCAAAGAAACTGCAAATTAAATAATAGACAAACTTTGAAAATGGATGACTATCTACCAAAAAAAGAAATGCCCAAATTTTAAAAATAAGAAATAAGTAATGTAAATCGCCCGGTCTCAGAAAAAGAAATTAATAAGCCACAAAATGGAACATCCAAAAGAAAAAAAAACTCCCAGGACCAGATAGCTTTACAAGTGAATTCTATCAACTATATAAAAAATAATTAATTCTAGTATTATGTTAATTATTTCAAAAGAAAAAGGGGATATTACCAAATTCCTTCTATGACATAAATATGACCTTGATACATAAATCAGGGAGAGTCAAAGAAAGAAAATCATTTCCAATTCCCTAATAAATATTGGTACAAATGTTTTAAATCAAATATTGGCAAAGAGGCTTCAATTATATATCAACAAAAGCTATATATTCTATGATCAGGTTGAATTTAAACACAGCATATGAGGTTGTTTCTATATTAGGAAAACTATCAATATTATACTATTTAACAATAAGAACAGCAAAAGTCATATGTTTATATCGATAGATACAGAAAAAAAACAAGAGTAACAACTGGAAAACTTAGGAACAAATAGAACTTTCTGAAATATGTTAAGTAGTATCTATCTAAAGCCAAGGATTAGTATTTTATATAATGTGGATAAATTAAAGGCCTTTCCAATATGATCAGTCAATATTGATCAGGGATAAAGTAAGAATGTTCATTAATAATACTGCTATTTGATATATTGATAGAAATGCTAATTATAGCAATAAAACAAGCAAAAAGATTTTTCAGCAAAGAAAAATAAAATTGTCACTTTTGCAGATGATAGAATTGTATACTTAAAGAACTCTAGAGAGTCAATTAAAAATTTATTGTATCTTCAGCAAAGTCCCAAGATATAAACTACAAAACCTTTTTAATGGAAGTAATGAACCAAATAATTGAAGGAAAGGTCAAAATAATAAAACAAAAGTGACAATAGTACTGAAATTGATCTACTTATTGATATATCAATTTATCAAATGATTACTTTATAGGGTTTGAAAAAATGATAATGAAATTCATTTGGAGGGAGAAAAAGTCAATAATTTAAGGAGAAAGGGGAAAAGTACAAAGTGAAGACCCAGTAGTACCAGATCCCAAGTATCCAAAAAAGCATTAATCATCAAAACTCTTTGGTATTGGTTTAAAATAGGGAGATTGATCAGTGAAATAACTAAGATATACAACGTACAGAAGCAAATGAACCAAGTTAATGTTTAATAAACCCCAAGACTTTCGCTACTGAGATCACTATTCAACAAAATTGCTGGGATCATTGTATAGTAGTCATTCTGGGGAATAGAATAGTATAGTAGACAGTACTAGAAATTAAACCAACAACTCACCTCAAAGTTCTTACAAGATAACCTCCAAATGGATAGATGATTTAGATACAAAAGATCATATCATAAAGAAATTAGAAGAATAAGAAATTTTTTCAGATCTCTAAAAAAGGGAAATAATTTATGATCAACCAAGAGATAGAAGAGATCACAGAAAATAAAACAGATTCTTTTGATTGCCTAAAACTGAAAAGGTTTTGCACAAACAAAATAATGTAGCTTTAATTAGAACAATTAATTAATAGTTAACTGAAAAATGTTTGCAGCAAGCTTCTCTGAAAAAATTCAATTTCTAATATATATATATATATATATATATACATATATGTAAGCAATTTATTCAAATGTGTAATAAGTGTTATTCCCCAATGGTTAAATAATCAAAGGATACTAATAAGCAATTTTCAAAAGAAGACATGTAAACTATCAACAAACATATAAAGATGCTCCAAATCACTAACAATTTAAAAATGCAAATTAATGCAATTTTGAATTTCTACTTCAAATTCTTCTGAAGGGTAAAGTTGACTCCCAAAAAAAGAAAATAACAAATATTGGGAGGGGACTGTGAGGAAACAACCTATTATTGAAATGTTGGAACATGAATTTGTCTAGTCTTTATGAAAAGCAATTGGAAATATGCTCCCATAGTCACTAAATTGCATAGCCTTTGACCCTGTAATACTTTTAGTAGGCCTACATCTCAGAGATTAAAAATAAAGAGAAAAGAACCTCTAAGTATAAAAATATTTATAGTACTTTTTTAGTGGAAAAAATCCTGAAAACTAAAGGGATGCCTATTAATTAAGGAATGGCTGATCAAATTATTATATATGTACGTAATGAAATGTTATACTATAGAAAATGAAAATGTAATGGGATCAGAGAAACCTGGGAAGACTTATATTAACTGATGCAGAATGAAATGAGCAGAACCAGGAGCACAACTTATAAAATAGCATTATAAAGACAATTTTGAAAGTTTTACTATTCCTAATCTATGTAATGATCAACCAGAATTTTAGAGAACACATGGTGATTTATGCTGCCTCCTGATAGAGAAGTAATGAATTCAGGTTGCAAAATTAGACATACCTTTTTGAACATGGGCAATTTGGGGAATTATGGCTATAAATATTAATTTCCAAGATTTTTTTCTTTTGAATTAAGGTAACAGTTAGAAGAGAAAAAATAATGGCTTGTTAATTTAAGAAAAAGGAAAAACAGATTAATTGATACTTCATTAATAATAAAAATAATTGGTAAAAACTACAAGATGACACAGAAAAATAATTATGTTTCTATTCAGTCCTAGACTCTGCATTGCTATCTATGCATGAGCTACTTATCAAAAATTCTTCCTACAAACTTTAAAGCGACCTATAGTCTTCATACATTTTTGACCATGTGAGAACTGTATTTTACTAGATTAAGAATACTGTTTTTCTGAAGTTTTATTTTATTTCCTTTTAGGAAATTTACCTTTGTTTTGATTAACTTAAATTTTAAAAAAAATTGTTTCTGTCTATGTCATCTTTTTGATTTGGCTCTTCTATTGATCTGCCCAACTGTTTGGGGAAATTTTTCTGAATTATAGTATCATATAGCATTGAGGAAAGCTACTAGATTTTTTAAATCTTGGATTATTTCCATAAAGCCATGCCAAAGTTTTTGCTTTTCTGATTCTATGATTCATTCAATGCCTGTACCTGGTTTGTGCTGTAAACAGTTCATTACTAGGCCAAATCAACCAAAATATGAAAATGTTAGTTGATTCTTGCCCAAAAGGACTGACAAAAATTGACATAAAAAGGAGTTCTCTTATGTGGAAGAATGACACAGCTGCATGGAAGGAAATTAGAATTTTGCCATCTATCATTAAAGTAACTTAATATAATTCAAAATATGGGATTACAGAAAATATAAATTTAAATTTAATCTTTGTCTAAGTTGAAATGTGTCACTTGAAGGTAACTATGTATGTTACTCAAATAAGGAATAATTTTAGTCACAAAGTATTTTCAATTTAATTCAGAACACTTTATAAACATTCCCTCTGAATCAATAAGTAGCAGATATTACTGTTCCCATTTTGGGAAAGATAAAATGAAGGCACAGAAGAGTAATGTAATTTGACTAGTCATCGAACAAGTTAGTTACAGACTGCATTTCTACAGGTAATTTCATCTTCTGATTAGCCAAATCATAATTTGCAATGTGCAATGGATAACAAAATGCTGAAATTACATTACATATCTAAAATGTTCAATAAGGAACTTATTTTTTATTTCAAAGAACACAGTTTAGATAGCCTGCTTTTACTTAATCATACTCATTCATTCAGTAAACATGCTACTCATCTACTATACGTTGGGCACTGTGGGGTCACAAAGATGAATTTTCTGAATTCAAGGAGTTTAGTGAAGGAAATGAACACATACTGTTAGTTATAAAACAAAGAAACATGCAATAAATGCCAGAAAAGAAATAAAGACAAAATACTATAATGGTTTAGGATAGGGAAAGATTACTTCTATTGCAATGAGAAGGAAAGCAAAAAGGTTAAAATGATTCTGTATCATTTTTATTCCTTGATCTTATTTTGAATTCATTAACTTCGAACTGTACTGTATAAGTAATGATTCTTTGTTTCTGTACTTAGTTCAGAAATTCAGCTGATCTATAATGAGGTAAATTTTAAAACTCAGTTCTTCTAATCACTGTTCTATTCTTGCCTCAAAGAAATCTGTTATCCTTGGAGGATGCAAGTGTTCACCAGGGTGTCTGATCTAGAATCTTTTAGTCACCAAGCTATCTTTCATACATGTCTGGTTTGCTATTCAAAGTGCTATTCACTATTTCTACAAGTGGTTTCAAACAATGAATTTTTCTTACTCACAGGAGGGAAAGTGGGGGCTATTGCTTGACCTTCATTCCATCTTCCAAACAATCTGTCACCTATTCTGTTTTATTCTTGGTATTAACTTTATAAAAATGAATTGTTTCCATCTTGGAATCTTTGGCTAAACTATAGCAATCTATTGACCCATTCTGCTGACAAATAGCACACCTGCCAATGTTATCTTGCTCAGAGAAAATGTACCTCAGTCACTTTTCACTTTGTTATATTTCACTTTCAAGGACTGAAAAAGTCATGGAAGACCTTAGAGTTAAGTAACATTAGAGCTAGACTTTAAAGACTTGGGAGAATTTTAATAGGTAGAGATGAAGCAGAAGAAAAGGAGAATTATTTACTTTTTATTTTTTGTTGAAATTTTTTTTTTGTTGTTTTGTTTTTTGCTGAGGTAATTGAGGTTAAGTGACTTGCCCAGGGTCACACAGCTAGGGAATGTTAAGTGTCTGAGACCAGATTTGAACCCAGGTCCTTCTGACTTCAGGGCTGGTGCTCTATCCACTGCGCCACCTAGCTGCCCCTGAATTTTTTTTTTAATTTATACATGTACATTAATTTTTTCATATTTCCATGAGTCATGTTGGGAGAGAAAAATCAGAACAAAAGGGAAAAAAACATGAGAAAAGGGAAAATATGATAATAATGTGTTAATTTACATTCAGTCCCCATAGGTCTCTCTCTGGATGTGGATGGCATTTCCCATCCAAAGTTTTGTGGGGTTATACACTGTCTTACTGGTCATGATATTCTTGATTGTAAGTTTGTCTTCTGAAATATCATAATCCAAACTCTCTATTTCTTTAGAGTGGTGCTGTTAAATCATGTGTGATTCTTTCTGGCTGCTTGTAGCATTTTTCCTTGATAGAATTTTATCTAAATTTTATCTTCCTGGAAATTTTCACTTTAGGTTTTGTTTTTTGTTTTTTTTTCAAGAAGTGACTAGTGTATTTATTTTATTTAAATTTTTTTCTTCTGGTTCCAAGAAATCTGGACAGTTATCTTTTAAGATGTCTTGAAACATGATGTCTAGCTTCTTTTTTTAGTTGTGATTTTCAGGTATTTTAATGATTCTTAAGTCAATTATTCTTTCCTGAGATATTTTTTCCTCATGGAGTTGCTGACTTCTAATTAGCCAATGCTAATTTTCAGGAAGTTTGTTACTTGGCCAAGGTTTTGTACTTCTTATGCTATACTATTAATTCCCTTTCCAATTCTTCTGTATCTCTCATTCCTTTTCCAATCTTTTCCTCTAGCACTCACTTCTTTATTAAAATTTTAATAAAAAAAAACTTTTCCTTAATCTTTTTCAAGAATTCCAGTTGAACTTGTGTCTAAGCTTTACTTTGAGGCTTGTAGATGTTTTAATCATTCTCTTATTGGTTTGTGTCTTGAGTGACTTTATTACCATAGTAGCTCTTTTTTTAATGGTGGGAATCTTTTTTTTTGTTTATTTTTCCAATCCACTTCCTGATTTTGTACTTGATGTTAGGACTAGGTTTTGTGTACTTCTGGAAGGAAGATCATTTGATTCTGTTGCTGGGAAGAGTATTGCACATTTTGTTATCCTAGGCTCTGAGGGATTGTTAAGGCTGGGGAGCTGAAAGTTATCAATGCTCCCAAAGTGGTCCAATCTATTGAAAAATCTCACTGCTCCACTGATCTGAAATCTGCAACTTTCTGATCTGGACTTGGGTCTGAGCAATAGAAGAATTCTGCTAAACTCAGCCACTATCAGTCAACTGGAAAGCTCTGCTGGTTCAGAGCAACAGAATTGTAAACTACTCCTTGGTTTAAGATTCCTACCTTGACCTATTCCTCTACAGATTAAAGACTGGGCTGGAAGTTGGAGCTGAAACTTCATTTTGCTCCTGGGTCTGAGCCATGCAGCTGCTACTTGTTTCTGAATTTGCTTCCTCTCCACACACAGTATGGAGTCTCTGACTGCCCCTTCTTCTTCCTTTCTGGATCTGTGACCTGGAATAGGGTAGTGTGAAACAAAGCTGCCACTTGGAATCTGTTCCTACAACTTTCAGATGACTGTCTGTCTCCCTGTGGCAACCTGTGCTGGTATATGATTTATTTTTATTTTTATTTTTTTTTGGATTTCCTCTTTAGGATTTGATCTAATGTGCATTGGTTTTTATTGCAGTTTGAACATATTCACTATAAGCCTCTTCATAGTGTTGTGTGATACTCATTTTTAATTCTTCAGATACAGTTAAATTCCATGTCTTCTCAGCATAAAACAATACAAATGAGTACTGGTATTAAAGTAATGAACATTTATTTTCATGCAAAATTTGGGTTCAGTAAAGGAGTTCTCAAATTTCACTAATGGAATCTAATCCATACTTCTGGGTTCAATTTATTCAATTGCATTTTCTTTATATACTTGTAGATAATTTCTATATATAATTTGTATACAGCTAGACAATTTCTATAGGTTATCCATCTAAATGTATGTTAAAATCTGGGCAATAGATATTCTTCATCCACTTGGTCTTTTTCTTTGAGTTATTCCAAATTCCTTTGAATGGTTTCAAATATCTTTTAAGAGGCTCTACTATGATCTGGATCCTGGTGTAATCAAGACAATGTTATTTGCAAACAGAACATCTGGAGGACCTTGCTATCTATAGGGATTCCCATTTTGACCTGAACCCTGTGCTGGATTCTATCCTCCATCATAGCCCATCTTTGGTGAACATACATCTCTCTGATTTATGCTTTGCTTAAAGTTTATTATCAGAGGATCGTTGCAAAAGGTTATTTCTGTTCTCATATCATCTAAGAAATCTTTAATGATTTTAATACATGGATGCAATTAACTTTGTAAAAGATTCAGTAAGGTGGCATTTTGTTCTGCTGAATCAAATATATTTTCTGGGATCCCAACAATAAATATAATGAGAACTTATTTTTTCTAAATCTTTCCATGAATTATGAAAAGGTAAAGAATGGTACATTGTTAACTATTACTTCTTGTTCTTTATTAATAATCTTATCAAAGATACCCTCAATTTGTGTGTAAATGAGTCTCATAAAGATGTAGTATATATGGGAAAGTAGACACACAGGTTGATAGTTATTAATGCTGTTTAAGTTGCTGGGGTTTTAGAATTAATAAGGTCCACGATTTTTTAATTCTGTTGCTACCTTCCAAGCCTTCAGATATCTTATGTTGGTTCCTAAATTCCCTCAATAATTGTGTATTGCCTCCATCACAGATTACTCTGCATGTGTTTCTATTGGGTTTATAATCCAAAGAAATCTTAAAGGAAGGAAAGGGACCCACATGTGCAAGAATGTTGTGGCAGCCCTTTTTGTAGTGGCTAGAAACTGGAACCTGAATGGATGCCCATCAATTGGAGAATGGCTGAATAAATTATGGTTTATGAATGTTATGGAATATTATTGTTCTGTAAGAAACGACCAGCAGGACAATTTCAGAGAGGCCTGGAGAGACTTGCATGAACTGATGCTGAGTGAAATGAGCAGAACCAGGAGATCATTATACACAGCAACAACAATACTATATCATGATCAATTCTGATGGACATGGCTCTCTTCAACAATGAAGTGTTTCAAACCAGTTCCAATTGTTTAGTGAAGAAAGCCATATACACCCAGAGAGAGGGATATGAAATTTGGACCACAACATAACATTTTCATGCTCTCTATTGATGTTTGCATTGTGTTTCCTTTCTATGATTTTTTTTTCTTGTAGATACAATTTTTCTTGCACAACAATGATGTGTGGAAATATGTATACGTATATTCGATTTGTCAAGTATTTTATAATTAACATGTAGTGGATTTCCTGCCATCTAGGGGAGGGGTGGGGATTGGGGGGGAAATTTGTAACAGAAAGCTTTGTAAGGGTCAGTGTTGAAGAATTACCCATACATATGTTTTGCAAATAAAAAGTTTTAATAAAATAAAAAAAACTTTAAAAAAACAACAGATTACTCTGCATGTGCTTGGTCCCAATTTGGCAAGTTTTCAATTTTTGTTCTTTTTATTACCATTTCCCCTTCCTCTATAACATATCCATGATTTCCTTGATAGAAAAAAAAAGATTATAATGATTTTTGCATACCTTTTGAATTTTTCTTCTTGTTGATTGCCTTACCATTTTCACACTTAAGTGTCTTTAGTATGATTTTCCTTGTTTGGATATCTTGCCAAGCTTTCTTTAAATTGATTGTACTCACCACAGTTTTATTTGGCTTTATAAGATGATATTGTTTATATCCATTATCCTTTCTCATAATATTTTCTAAATGATTTTATATTCTAATCTAGTGTTGGTATTGATAGCTTAATTTATATTGTTATGTGCAATGTATTACATATATGTATATTATACTTGCATATTTAAAAGTCATACACATACATAAAGGGAAGAATAGACACATATTCATTTTATATTAAAAGCAAGTTTCCATCAGAAATGGTTTCTATAAAAATATTTCTGACTCACTAATTGCCATATGATTATTTCAAAAATTAGAGCTACCTGACAATTCTACAGAGATATTATAAAATGTTTGAGCAAAATCCAGGGGACAAATTGTCCACAACAGTGAAGATTGTAGTAAGCATTATTTTGCTTACTACATTATTTTTAGCATCATTTTGACAATTGGACTGTTTGTATGATTTCAAAAGCCTCTTTTAAATATAAAATTTCATGATTGTATAAAATATATGTATATATGTATGTATGTACATATACTTCTAATTCCTTATATTCCAAAATATTAAGAGTATGCAAAAAGGGGGAAATGTTACTTTCTAGAGAAATAGAGTCCCAGTTTCAGAATTTGGCCCGTGGGACAGCAGTAGAAAAAAGGAATAACTCTTTTTCTGATTGGAATCTATTATTTCCACTTATTAATGTATCTCTGTTTTAAAATGTTGAGCACAAAACCAGGGGTGGTGTGAATGCTTAAGCGTTTCTTCTATGAAGTAAGTTTCACATTACTTCATTTCACAAGATCTATGAACCTAAATTTGTGAACAGTTTAAAGTGTCAGGAAAATTAATGGTTTCAAATTTACTTCTTCTATAGTATCTATTATTCAATGTTTTCATATTATCTCCAATCACTGGGACTAAGGAACCTTACTGATATACCAAAAGGCATGTTTTCAAAGTGTAAGATCTTAGTTACATTGTATTTGGAATAGAATCTCTGATAAGATTTTAGTGTTAGTCTATGTTTATGTAATTTGATGTTGCAGCTAACTAAAACATGCTACATGGATGCTAAAAAAAAAAAAGAGTGGTTACTAAAATAACATTTTAAAAGTCTTTCAGCAAACATTTCTCCTGATTTTCTGTAGAACTATGGCTATTATGGTAGGGAGAGAAAACATACCATAGAAGTAAACATCAGGCTGGGAAGGCTAGAAGTATTTTTGTCTACTGTACTATTTACTTACTACTTCTTACCCAATAACCTTGGGAAGGTCATTTATTATCTCTAAATCTCAATTTCCTAATCCATAAAATGGAGATCATGATACCTACCCTACTTGAACCACTGGGTTGTTGTAAATGATCAAGTGATATAATATCTATTAAAAAGTTTTATAAACTTTAAAGTGCTATATACTGTGTAAATGTGTGTTAGCAGATGTCTATATAAGGATCAGTAGAGAGTAGTATAAAGCTCTGAGCACAGAGGAATTAGAAAACTTGAGTTCTATGCTAATTCATTCACTAATTGGTAGTATGGCCTTGAGCAAATCACGAAAACTGTGACCATCAGTTTTCTCACATATAAAATGGGGATAACGTGTGATGATTTCTTCATAGGTATATTGTTAGGAACAAATAAAAAAAGAAAATGAAAGCCCTTCACAAATTCTGAAATATTATGCAAATGGAAGGGGAAATGATGATGATGATGATGAAGATGATATATTTTTCTGTGACAGTGAGATGCTCATTGTTCTTTTCAAAGAGTAGATGCTAGGAAGTTTCTGATTTTAATCACAAACATTTAGAATGGTGGAAGATGAAGGGCATATACTTTTCACAGTAAAATAAGTTCTCTCTTCTTATTTTAAGGAAAGAAATTAATTATTTGAAAAGTTGTCAAATATTTAGGAAAATTAGGGCATTTGTTAATAAAATTACATTCTATTTTATAATTATCTTAGAAAACAAAAATAATAGAAAAGCATCTATCTTCTTCTGTGAGCATTTCTAGGGAACCAGTTTATTGTAAACTAAATTGTTAAGATGAAAAATGCCTAACAAATTTTAGTGTTATATAAGAACCTATTATAAAAGAGTATTTCATACCCTTCAATTCCAATTAATGTAATTAACAAAAATGCTCTTTTCACTCTTTCTGTTGTTGGTTGCTTGCATTTTGTTTTCTTTCCCAGTTTATTTTCCTTCTTGATTTGATTTTTTTTTGCAGCAAGATAACTGTATAAATATGTATACATATATTGTATTTAACATATACTTCAACATATTAACATGTATTGAATTACCTGCCATCTATGGGAAGGGATGGGGGAAGGAGGGGAAAATTTGGAACACAAGATTTTGCAAGGGTCAATGTTGAAAAATTACTCATGTATATGTTTTATAAATAAAAAGCTTTAATTAAAATAAAAGAAAAATGTTCATCTAACACCTTTTCAGGTAAAAATGCATCTGAGTTACTGAAGGATCAAAGGTATGAATTAGGTATAAATAAGTCCTATACATCTCCATTGAATTAATAAGTCAATCAAAGGTGATAACTAGATGTGAACAAGTCATTAATCAATTTGGAAGTATTAACATGCTTTGAGTCATGGAATTAAATCAGATGATATACAACATATTAGAATTGGCTGAATGAAACACAAACTGTGCATATTTATGTTGCTGTTATTTGTCCTTTATTTTCAAAGATGATCAATGACATTATAGGGTGACATCTTGACTTGTTTGTGAATTGAATCTGAGGCTGAGCTGCACAAAGTCATTGACCTCACCCTGTCATCAAAGTCAAGTGGCAAGGCAAAAGACAAGATGAGGGACAATGGGCCAGGGTACAGTAAATGACCTTGGCATTTTAAATATCCCACTAAACTCTAAGCACTCCACTTCATCTGCTTCAATTGCCTTCACAGCAATTGGAACAAATTGTTCTCATCTGCCCATTTCCCTGGAGGAAATCTTCACATGCTTAAGGTAGATATCCCCTTTTATTCTCAGTCTACATAATCCATCTGCCCAGATAGTTTCACCAGGATGGGGCTGCTGCCCTTGCTATAGTTTCTTGGAGCCCTAAGTGAGAATTGGATGAAGGTGGACACCAAAGACAGGTGAGCAGCCTTGAAAAGGGCCTGACAAGCCTTTATACCAAAGGTATATAGTCCACTCTGAACACCCCATCCACCCCCACCTATTTATATTAGAGAAAGGATTCCAGAGGCAAGCCAGTCATACTTCAAGATCTGTGCCTATTCTATGTGGAAAAGGTAGGAGAGGCAAGAAGGAATGAGAGAGTACATTCAACCTTCACTCTTCCATTAACTCTTTGGAGAGACTGAAGCATTAAGAACCAATTCATCTATTTGGGAACTGAGAAGAGACAAACTAAACACACTGAAGAAAAGCACTTAAGAGAAATGAACTCCACAAAGAATAGACTTTGGACAGTACAACAGTCCTAACTCTTAGAACCCAGCAGTTCTCTTCTTTTTTAAAAAATAGAATTGCACATTTATTTTTCTCTATGTTTTGAACATTTTTTACTTAATATTATTTTTTCCAATTACATGTAAAAAGTTTTCATCATTCATCTTGCAAAATTTTGAGCTCCAAATTTTTCTCCTTTCTTCCTTTCCCTCCCTTTTCCCCCAGACAACAAGTGATCTGACATAGGTTACACACATAAAATTATGATGAACATATTTCCATATTACTCATGTTGTAAAAGAAGACTCAGAACAAAAGAAAAAAAAACACACAAGAAAAAAATAAACACAAAAAGTTAAAACAGTATGCTTCAATCTGCATTCAGATTCCAAGGTATTTTCTCTGTGGATAGCATTTTCCATAATGAGTCCCTTGGAATTGTCTGGGATCGTTCCATTGCTGACAAGAGCTAAATCTATTATAGTTGATCATCACACAATGTTGTGTTACTATGTACAATATTCTCTTGGTTCTACTCACTTCACTCAGCATCAGTTCATATAAATCACTCCGGGCCTTTCTGAAATCATCCTGCTGATCATTTCTTGTAGAACAATAACATTCTATTACATTAATGTACTATATTCAGCTATTCCCCAACTGATGGGCATCCACTCAGTTTCCAGTTCCTTGTCACTACAAAAAAAAGTGTTATAAATATTTTTGCAGATGTGGGTCCTTTCCCCTTTTTATGATCTCTTTGAAATACAGACCTAGTAGTGATATTCCAGCAGTTCTCTTTTACAAATGCTAGGGTCTGTCCTCCAACTTATATATACAGGACCAGTAGGTATCTAATTCTTCCAATCAATCAGTAGTGGAGAAATCCATAAAGAAAGAAAAGGCTTAGATAAGTGCCCTTCTGGCAAAGAGAGAACCACCCGCTCTTGGTTATATGGATAACTTCAACCCAGAGATTCAGTGGATGTTTGTGATCCCCAAAACAATATTTTAGGAAATGTTTTTGTATCAACTCATTATTTTACCAGCTTAATAAATACTCCTTTTGAAGAGTTAATTGTTTGGCTAGGGAACCAGTAATGAGATGGGTGTTTGTGAGTAGAAAACCATCAGCACCTCAAGGTTAATGTAAGAAACTTAAGGAAGAAATAGTCATCATCCTCTGGGAGCCCAACCTGCTAGTCTAGATTTTGTTAGGAGAATGAATTGGAGCGGGATTCTATACTACAAATACTTATACATAAGTTGTTATTATATGGTCGTGGACATGACAGAATCATATAGTACCTTGGAAGCCATCTAATTCATATTTTACAGGTGAGGAAACTATAAATCAAAAAGATTGTGAGTTTCCTAATGTGACTATTATGCCTGTCTTTACTATGTCCTCCATCCTCTACCTCTGATATATATGTATCCAAAATAAAAACTTGATACTATTTTTTGTGTATAAAACCTATTTTTCAATGTAACATAAAGCCAAGTGGAAGCTGCTAAGTTTCAACATAAAATCTTAAAACCAAAAAAATCCAAAATATTACAGATTAATTTTCATGTGCAATTATTTTTGGAGAAAATAGCCTTTACTATATAATTAAATCTGACAAGGAGGATTAGTTTCCTGGAGATAACATTATTCTTTAAAGTCAGTTAACATTTAAAGGTCACAGTGAAGAATAGGAAATGTCTTTTAGTAGCCAGAAAATATTCTCAGTTAAAGAATAGGATTGGTTATGGGGAGGATCTCAGAAGCGTTTGTGTATTTTTTGTCTCCAGAACACAGACCAAGGGATATATAGTTCTGTTAAAAAAAGGTTTCAAAAAGAAATATGATTGAATAAGTTGAATAATAGGCTAATTCTTAAAGTGAACTTGGGAAGTTATATTCTTTTTGTGTTTCTTTCCTCAAAAGTGATCATAATTTTAAAAAAATGAGGATTAATTATATAGCTTCCAATTACTTCATATATGCAAAGTATTCAATGCAAGTTTTTTAATAGGAAAGTAATTTGTAGTAATTTTTATAAACTTTAAAAACTACCCCCACATGTCACTCTTTTAAAGAATATTAAGGCATACAATTCTTAAGAAATAATAAAACTGAATTAATATTTTTCATATTATTAATACCTGGGAGGGAGGACCCTGAGCAAGCTAACTTGTTTGGATGTTGGCTTTCAAATTAGTAAAAACTGAGAGGGTTGTACAAGATAATTGTTAAGGCCCCTTACATTCAAATCCTATCAGATGAACTCCAGAATTCCAAACACATAATTTGCAAAAGCTAAATATTATAATGACCTGGCCTCTTAATTACCATGGAGAAAAATGAGAGAAGTGGTGGTGGGAGCTCTCTCTCTCTCTCTCTCTGTCTCTCTCTCTCTCTGTCTCTCTCTCTCTTTCTTTCTTTCTCTCTTTCTCTCTCTGAAATGACATTAGAGCAAAGTAAGAAAATAAGACCATACAATAAAAACTGAGATAATATTTTTTCTATGTCAGTATTCTGTTATTTGCTCTAGCACTGAACTTCTGCAGCCTGAATTGTCCTTGAACTTTTGCAGCCTAAATCTTGGGCTTCATCCTTTCCATTCCACTTAGATTTTTTAATGGTAACTTGACTTCACTCCAGACACTATTTTTCACACCTTTAAAAGCTTTATTGATTTTGGCTGGTTCACTTCTGGATTCCCCCTCTAGCTACATAGAAATCTCCTGGAAAGTGACTTCCATTTCCTCAGACTGAAGAAAAAGCAGTTATAGCAATATTCACTTTTTAAATCCCAGTGTATTCCAATAAACTGAAAAGAATGGGAGGAAATGATAAAATTGCTTATAAAGCATTTTCTAGGCATATAGACTTGCAAGAGTCTACTTTTACTTTTAACCACAGATAGCATAACAGTGAAAGAGGTAGCAAAAGACTGGATGCTGATAAACTACCAAATTTTCAAAAAAAGTGGTAGGGGTGGGAATAGAAAGGTAAATTCTAAACACAAGCTATAAAACTTAATATTGACTCTGGGCAAAACTCTAAGTGGATAGTTTGTGAGCATTTAAAAGATCAAGTACTTATTATTACCAGAAGTCATGGAAAAACCAAATTCATTTCAACATCATTTCCTTTTTTCTTTTCAAAGTAAGTTTCATTTCTTCATTGAATTATTATGGTTGAACACAAATACCACTAACTATATCTGAGTT
Source organism: Myrmecobius fasciatus (assembly GCA_023553655.1). Taxonomy (NCBI): domain Eukaryota; kingdom Metazoa; phylum Chordata; class Mammalia; order Dasyuromorphia; family Myrmecobiidae; genus Myrmecobius; species Myrmecobius fasciatus. The sequence continues at coordinate 899,170 of JAJPUD010000010.1, read as the reverse complement.
CAACATGGGAGAACCAAGAGGGAATAAGCTCATGCTTCCAGGGGCAGAGAATAGTCCTAGTAAAGACATAAAACTTCTAGTCATAGGGGAAATTTTTTGCATCATTGACTTTATCTGCAGGGAGGTTCAAACAGGCAGTTTAGGCAGTCCATTTTTATATACATTATTCTTGGGTATATAATTCTCCAGGCAGCTATTATAGTCAAGAGAATTCCACTAACTAGCCAGTTCAAGTTTCATTTACTACCTACCCAAATATTATTGTTTGTACTTCTGGTTGGGTCAGATAATGATCATCATTAAGATGACAGTTTCTTTTTTCATCTTTTCTTTCCATATAAATCTTCCACAAACTCCTTGTCTCCTAAATTAACATATCACTTGGACTCAGTGTCAGTTAAGAGAATGGCAAGGCATTGGGAACAACCACAGAAACAAAAACGAATGTTATGACATCTTCAACAGAGGATATATTACAGATATAGAAGTTATAATTTAGACGATTTTCTTCTCTAGCACATAGGAGCACCTGGTCTGGGGGCTTGCCTCTTCTTGTTTTGTACTCAGAGATGATGTTGTTTCTCTTTCATTCTGGAAAAGGGCCATGTTATCAGGGAGGTAATATCAAGACATGCAAGTTAATCGGATTTAAGCAAGGGAAGCTAAGCAAAGTCACCAGCTTCACTGGGAGGGATAAAAAGAAAGAATGAAGGAAAAAAGAAAGGGAGGGAGGGAAGAAAGAAAAGAAAGGCAGGAAGGAAGAAAGAATGAAAGAAAGAAAAAATGAAAAGAAGAAAGAAAGAAAGAAAAATGAAAGAAGGGAGGCAGGAAAGAAAGAAAGAAAGATGAAAAGAAAGAATGAAGGAAGAAAGAAAGGAAGGAAGGGAGGGAGAGAAGAAAGTAAAGGGGAGGAAGGAAAAAGAAAAGAAAAAAGGCAGGAAGGAAGAAAGAAAAATGAAAGGAAGAAAGAAAGAAAGAAGGAAGAGAAAGATGGAGGAAGGAAGAAAGGAAGAATGAATGGAAGGAAGAAAAGAGCTGTGTTGTCCAAATGGCCAGTTTCAGTTGGGTCCCTAGTGGGGCAGCTCCTACTACTACTCACAGAGGTTGCTGTTTATCCTTATTTCTTGGAAAGGACAATGTTATCAGGAAGGTGATGCCATGACATGCAAGTGAATTGGATTTAAATGAGAAAGGGCTGTGAAAAGTCACTAGCTTCACTTTCTCCTCAGGAGCCAACACTCAGAAATGTGATCTTGTACTGGATTCGGTTCTATGAGAGCTTTCCTTAAACTAGAAGACTACCCATTCTTACATTCATTGGTCCATTGCTACTTGAGTTATGTATGTAATATAACTTGCTTTGTTAGAGGGAATTTCAACAAAAAACACAGCTGAAGTACCAGCATAACACCAGGAAAAAAAATTGTAATAGTAATCAAGAGTAACATAATCCAGAAAGAAATGAAGATCCAGAAAGATTAAAAGATGCTATGAAAGAACAGGAGGAAATAATGAAGAAAATGACCTATTTTAAAAGATTAAAAAAATCAATAGAAACAATCATCAACAGTCTTGCTATAAGGGAAAATAAAATTACAGACCATGGAAGTCAACTGGAAAAACTTGCCCAGAAAGTATATGACTTATTAAAAGAATTGAAAAATACAGAGTTTTATGACATTCCTAAAGAGCAGATCACAACATAACAATTTAAGGAATGCTGACAACCCAGAAATTTTAGAAAAACAATGCCATCAAAACATTACTGGAAACCATTCAAGAAATATTTCCAACAGCAAGGGACAAAAATGTTAACAACAACAAGGGACAAAAATATATAAGTAAAAAATATGCAAAATTGACAAGATTTTCAAATTTCAACATACAATTTGTCTAGACATGCAGTAACACTACAATGATAAGGAAAAAATTCTTCAATTTATAAGAAGGCAGAAGAGAATAATCAAAATCATAGGGCAATGACTTCTCAAAGGATAAAAGGGACATTCAAGCAAAACATATATATATATATATATGACATATATAAGATTAAGAATCATTTTTTATAAATCTAGAATTACATATTTAGTAAAATATAATATACTCTATGAAAGTAAGAGATAAACATTCTAGAAGGACTTTAAGAATTTATAGAGGAGCAGTTAGATGGTGCAGTGGATAGAGCACCAGCCCTGAAGTCAGAAGACCAGAGTTCAAATCTGGTCTCAGACACTTAACACGTCCTAGCTGTGTGACCCTGGGCAAGTCACTTAACCCCAATTTCCTCAGGGAAAAAAAATAATTTATAGAGACACATACATTTCAAGGAAACCTTTGATCAATGGCCAACTCTCAATCAAAAAGTATTTTAAGCAATTTAAAATTTATTAATTCAGTAATCAAATGAGATAAATCAATTGCAAATAAAATGTGAGTTGTACTACTTATCTTATATGGATTAAACTAAATGTTGAAGAAGAATGTCTCATATAGACAAAGGGAAAAAGAAAAATATACATTGGAAAAGTGGGTGGGAGTAGAATAATCCTAAAGTTAAATTTATCTTTGATAAAAAAAAAAGGACAAATCTACATAGTTACTAATATAAAAAGGGAATTTTTGTTTAGGTTGGTTTTGTCATTTTTGAATTAATAACAGCAATAATAATTTAAAATTTCTATTTTTTCTAATAAATTTGATAATGATTCAAAAAAGAATAGAAAATTCCATTTTAATATAGTACTAAATATAAATGAATTTAATTCTCCAATTGAAACCAAAAAGGATATAGACTGAATTTTTAATACACTGTTAATAAGTAATACATTAAATCTAGCCTAAGAATATAATGGATTTAGATTCAGAAGGAACATAAAGATTATCTAGTGCAACCCCTTTACTTTAGACATGAGAGACGTAGTAACTTGTCAAAGAAGTAGCAGAGGATTTCAATCCAGGTTGTTTAATTCAAAACACAGTGTTCTTTTTAAGCATCACAAAAAGGATTTAAGTGAATTTAAATTGAAAATGTAATTTATAACTGACCAATATAATTAGAACAGAAAAAGTAGGAGTAGCCTTAATATTGAATAAAGTCAAATTTAAACTATAAAACATTAAAATAAAATGATATTCTATTATTCCAAAGTGATATAGTCAGAATGAAAATATATAAATTTAAAATATATTATTTAAAATCTTTGTAATGAAATTAGTAAAAAAAAAAAAACTCACAGACTTGCAAGGAAAAATTTCTTTAAAAAGTCAATAACAGTGGAACATTTTAACATTCCTCTATCAGAATATGATAAATCTAACAAAGAGATTTATAAGAAAAACATTTTTTTAACTAGCTAGGATTCTCTTTAAAAGCACATACTTAAAAAATAGGAGAAAATAATGGGAAAAATCCTAGGTGATATGTATATTGACATCTATATGTCAATATAAATACCATCTTTGATACATATACATATATACCTATCTCCTTTGATTTTCCTATTGTTTTCTCCTAACAAGTATAGTTTTAAAAATTCTAGCTGGTTTTTTGTTTCATTTTTTTGCTGAGGCAATTGGGGGGTTAAATAGCTTGCCCAGGGTCACACAGCTAGGAAGTGTTAAGTGTCTGAGGTCAAATTTGAACTCAGGTCTTCCTGACTTCAGGACTGGTGCTCTATCCACTGTGCCACCTAGCTGCCCCAATTCTATCTGGTTTTTAAGTAATTTTCTTTTCAGTCTCTGTTGGATTTATCATTTTCTGTGTGTACATATATAAAAGGTATGTATTCTCTGTGTGTATATATACATAACATATATACATACACATGCACAAACACACACATATATACATATACTTTGCAAACACAAATGGAATGTAACCTCCCCTCCAAACTGATTATATGTTGTTACAACCCTTTGGTACATGTAGAAAAGAAGACATTTTAAACACTACATTTATGGAACTTATATAATAAGTGTCTGTAATGTTCTAGGCACCATAATAAATAATAAATTAAACAGTCCCTGCCTTCAAGGAGCTTACATTAGATACACTAAGTGCCAAATGTATGCTCAGCATATGAAAGATAAAAGCTGATTTCTTAATCACTAAGGAAAAGCTACAATTGTAAAAACAATAGGCAATTCACATCAAAGATAAGGACAATAGAAATATGACATTAACATCTGTGGGACATAGTAAAAGAAATACTTAGAAACAAATTTATAATGCTATATATCTATGTCAAAAGGATTCTTCACTTTTCTTGTATTATGCATGCCTTTGACAACTTAGAGAAGACTAGGGATCCCTTCTTGGAATAGTGGTTTAAATGAATAAAATACATAGAATTACAAGGTAAATAAACAATATTAAAATAAAACTATATTTTCCCCCTAAGTTCAAAAGTCCCATGAAATCTATGTATAGACTCCCATGGGTTTCAAAAAATCTAAGGCCCATCAGGGCATGGTGTGTTTTATTTAATTTATGTTTCTATTACTCTTCTGTGATATACATACTTAAGCTTTTGTTCTTTCAAATGAATTTTATTTTTTTTTCTAGCTCTTTAAAATAATGTTTGGTGTGTGCAAGAATGTTTGTGGCAGCCCTTTTTGTAGTGGCTAGAAACTGGAAACTGAAGGGACGCCCATCAATTGGAGAGTGACTAAATAAATTATGGTATATGAATGTTATGGAATATTATTGTTCTGTGAGAAACGACCAGCAGGACAATTTCAGAGAGGCCTAGAGAGACTTGCATGAACTGATGCTGAGTGAAACGAGCAGAACCAGGAGATCATCATACATAGCAACAACAGTATTACATGATGATCAATTCTGATGGACATGACTCTCTGCAACAAAGAATTGTCTCAAACCAGTTCCAATTGTTCACTGAAGAAAACCATATACACCCAGAAAGAGGGATATGAAATATGGACCACAACGTAACATTTTCATGATCTCTATTGACATTTGCTTGCATTGTGTTGCCTTTCTCTGATTCTTTTTATTTATTTATTTTTTTTTGGAGATAGGATTTTTCTTGCATAACTTCTCAAGCATTTCAACATTATTAACATGTAGTGGACTTCCTGCCATCTAGGGGAGAGGAGGGGACTGAGGGTAAAATTTGTAATGGAAAGCTTTGTAAAGATCAACACTGGGGAACTACCCATACATATGTTATACAAAGAAAAAGCTTTAATTAAAAAAAATAATAAAATAAAATAAAATAATGTTTGGTGGTTTGATAGGAAACTGAATAAGAAAATGAATTTAGGTAGAATTGTCATTTTTATTATATTGACTCAGCCTACCCACAAACAATATTTCTCCAATTGTTTAAATCTGACTTTTTTATATGAAGTGTTCTTTAATTGTATTTATATAGTTTGTGAGGTTCTCTTGGCAAGTAGACTCCCAAATATTTTACATTGTCTATAGTAATTTTAAATGGCATTTTCTTTCTACGTCTTGGTGCTGGGTACTTTGTTGATAATATATAGAAATGCTGGTGATCTTTGTTGGTTTAGTTTGTATCCTGAAACTTTGCTGAAGTTGTTAATTATTTCAACTAGTTTTAAGTTGATTCTCTAGAATTCTCTATAAGTACATCATCATATTATCTATAAACAGTGATAGTTTTGTTTCCTTGTTGCTTATTCTATTTCTTTCCATTTGTTATTCTCTTATTTCTATAAAGCACAATATTCTAGGACAATATTGAATAATAGTGGTGATAATGGGTTTCCTTGCTTCACTCCTAATTTATTGGTAAGGATCCTATTTTATTTCCATTACAGATAATGTTTGCTGATGGTTTTAGATAGATGCAACTTAAAATTTAAGTAAAGTTCCACTTATCCCTATGCTTTCTAGAATTTTTAATAAGAATGAGCATTGTGTTTTATCAAAAACATTTTATGTGTCTATTGGGATAACCATATGATTTTTGTTGTTTTCAATATGAATATGGTTAATTATTCTAATAGTTTTCCTAATATTGAACTAGTGCTATTTAGTTTGCAGTTCACTTTAATTTATGTTTCTATAACCCCTTATTGATTGTAACTTTTATTGTATTATGATCTAGAAAGGGTACATTTAATATTTCTGATTTTCTGCATTTGATTCTGAAATTTATATGCCCTAATACATGATCAATTTTTAACAATATTTTTATTAAAAGCTTTTTATTTACAGAACATATGAGTGATTTTTCTACATTGACCTTTGCAATACTTTTTTTGTTGTTCCAAGTTTTTCCCCTCCTTCCCCTCACCCTCCATTCCTAGATGACAGGCAATTTAGTACATGCTAAATATGTTAAATTATATTACAAATCCAATATATGTATACATATCTATGCAGTTATCTTACTGCACAAAAAACATCAGATCTAGAAAGAGAAAAAAAAAACCTAAGAAGGAAAACAAAATGAAAGGAAATATTCACAGAAAGTGTTAAAATGCTATGTTATGGTCCACACTTACTTCCCTCAGGCCTCTCTCTGGATGTATATGACTATCTTCATCGCTGAACAATAGGAACTGGTTTGAATCACATCATTGTTGAAGAGAACCATGTCCATCAAAATTGATCATCGTATAGTCTTGTTGCTGTGTATAATGTTCTCCTGGTTCTGCTCATTTCACTCAGCATCAGTTCATGCAAGTCTCTCCAGGCCTCTCTGAAATCATCCTGCTGGTCGTTTCTCACAGAACAATAATATTCCATGACATTCATATACCGTAATTTATTCAGCCATTCTCCAATTGATGGGCATCCTTTCAATTTCCAGTTTCTTGCCACTACAAAAAGGGCTGCCACAAACATTTTTGCACACGTGGGTCCCTTTCCTTCTCTTATGATTTCTTTGGGATATAGGCCCAGTAGAAACACTGCTGAGTCAAATGGTATGCACAGTTTGATAACTTTTTGAGCATAGCTCCAAATTGCTCTCCAGAATGGTTGGATCCGTTCACAGTTCCACCAACAATGTGTCAGTGTCCCAGTTTTCCCACATTCCCCCCCAACATTCACCTTTATCTTTTCCTGTCATCTTAGCCAATCTGACAGGTTGTCTTAATTTGCATTTCTCTGATCAATAGTGATTTGTAACACCTTTTCATGTGATTAGAAATAGTTTCAATTTCTTCATCTGAAAATTGTCTGTTCATATCTTTTTTGACCATTTATCAATTGGAGAATGGCTTGAATTCTTATATATTTGAGTCAATTCTCTATATATTTTAGAAACAAGGCCTTTATCAGAATCTTTGAATGTAAAAATGTTTTCCCAGTTTATTGCTTCCCTTCTAATTTTGTCTGCATTCATTTTGTTTGTACAAAAACTTTTTAACTTGATATAGTCAAAATTATCTATTTTGTGATTAATGATAAATTATTTCTAATTCTTCTTTGGTCACAAATTCCTTCCCCCTCTACAGTTCTGAGAGGTAAACCATCCTACATTGTTCTAATTTGTTTATAATATCATTCTTTATGTCTAGATCATGAATCCATTTTGACCTTATCTTAGTATATGGTCTTAAGTGTGGGTCAATGCCTAGTTTCTTCCATACTAGTTTCCAATTTTCCCAGCAGTTTTTGTCAGATAGTGAGTTTTTATCCCAAAAACTGGGGTCTTCGTGTTTATCAAACACTAGATTACTATTGTCATTGAGTATTTTGTCCTGTGAACCTAACCTATTCCACTGTCCACTACTCTGTTTCTTAGCCAGTACCAAATGGTTTTGATGACCACTGCTTTATAATATAGTTTTAGATCTGGTACAGCTAGGCCACCCTCATTTGCTTTTTTTTTTTTTCATTAATTCCCTTGAAATTCTTGACCTTTTGATTTTCCAGATGAATTTTGGTGTTATTTTTTTCTAGGTCAGTTAAATAATTTATTGGGAGTTTGATTGGTATAGCACTAAATAAATAGATTAGTTTAGGTAGTATTGCTATCTTTATTATAGTCCCTCAACCTATCCAAGAGCACTTGGTGTTTTCCCAATTGTTTAGATCTGACTTTATTTGTGTGGAGAGTGTTTTATAGTTTTGCTCATATAGATCCTGACTTTCCCTTGCTCATGGTGTATTATTCTGGATATGATTTTCTGTAATCTCTTTGCTAATATTTTATTTAAGATTTTTGCATATATGGTTAGTATTGATATTACTTCATTGTCTATGGTACCATTTAACAAAATATAGTTTCTGGGCTTATCTCTTTTAATTAGATTTTTGCTTTCACTTTATCTGAGATCATATTTGCTATCATTGCTTTTCTTTTATCTCAGCTGAAGCATAATAGATTTTGCTCTAGTCCCTAATTTTTATTGTGTGTCTCTCTCTGCTTCAAGTAAAAAACATATTGTTGGGTTCTGGTTTTAATCAGCTCTGCTGTTTCTATTTTATAGATGAATTGATCCCATTCACATTCACAGTTATGATTACTGTATATTTCCCTCTACCCATGTTTATACTTCTCCCTCTCTCTCTCTCCTATTTTATACAGTCCCTCCTTAAAAATCTATTTTACTTCTGATCATTCTCCAAAAAGTCTTCCCTATCACAACCCCTTTTTCTTATTCCCCTTTCTTCTTACACCTCTGTAGGGCAAGATATATTTCTATATCCAACTGAGCCATGCATTTACTATGTGCCAAAAGCTCTGCAAATGCATGAGTAGATAACAGAAGTTGTGAAGGGGAATAGTACACAGTAAGGCTAGAAACATGTTAGAATTGTAGTATGCCTCATCTCTCAAACTGTGTAGTTATGTTTCACTGTGGCAGAAATGGGGAGATATCAAAGGTTTTAAAGTAGGAGAGTAACATAGCCAGACCTACATCTCAAGAATTTGTTTTTAACTTATTGATAAATTTTGTTTCAACATAATAAATACTTCTCAGCAAGCATCCAAGAAAATTCTTTTACAAAATATATTGTTCTTTCAGACCATTATAATAGTCATTATAATTAAATTGTCCTCTTGATTCTGTTTACTTCACTTTGCCTCATTTCAAATATTTTCATTTGTTCTCTGTACAGCCAGGTTGTTACTAATATGAGTGTGCATAATACAAAATTCAATTTAGTGCAAATTATGAAATTATACCAGTCTCATTTAATGCAAGTCAAAGTTTAGTTAATTAATTTAATAATTAAAAAGTGGAAAGTATGTGAGCTAGTTAAGGTTTTAATACACCACTTCTTCATCATTTTACACTTGCCTGCTGTTGAGTATGGATAATATGCTGCTTTGCAACATACTACCAATAGGTGTGTTATTTTTTAAAAGGGCTCTTAAAATTGACAAAATGAAGAATATTTCAAATAGAAATACTGCCATCACAAAAAAGAAGGAGTTTTTTTATCACATTAGTACATAAATTTTATATAACTGACAAGCATGAATTGAAACTATAGCATGGAATATTATAAAACACATCAGCTGAAGTTTTAAAAATGCAGAGTTGCATCAGCTTATTGTGATTTGCAAACAACTACAATGAAGACAAATGTTACAATGATAGAAACAGAGCATCTTTTATCTACATAGATTAAGGATTGCAATAAAAAATTCATTCCTCTTAACAGAATATTCATTTAGTTAAAAGTTTCATATTTAAGGTAATGAAAAAACTGCAAATGAAGTAGAAAGTAAAGAAACTTCTCTTGCAAGAGATGTTGCTTTAAAAATCAAGTCAAATTACTTAATGTTAAAATAATCAGAGAACTGGCCAGGGGAGAGGATGGCGTAGTGTGTGTGTGTGTGTGTGTGTGTGTGTGTGTGTGTGTGTGTGTGTGCATCCTTCTCAAGATATCACCTATTATGAGTAGAGTCCTTGTTCTCCTCTGCATTTTATATCAGTAAATATGAAACATGATCATCCTCTGAAAGTGAGGAGCAGAGTTATAGGCTTAAAGAAAATAGAAAAATTTTGTAACAGTAAATCCCCTAATCACTGATATGTCAATGAGAGAAGAATAAAAGAACTACTAAGCAGCACTAAGCTAAAAGAAGTTTATATTTATGTAATAATTTAAAATTTATGAAATACTTTCTTTAAATAAGGTTTCTGAGGTGAGTTGCATAAATATTATATCTGTTTTACCAAAGAGGCACCAAAGAAGAAACTACTGATAAAAATAGCTGGAAAAAATGAAATTGATCAAAGTTCCAATGGCAAATCGTTTATTCATTGAGTTGACTGTTTTGTTTTTTAAAGATGTTAGGATTAGTTAGGATTTATACCTTATTTTCACTCATTTTAAATATATACATATATATATGTATATATATTCTGTACCTGCTTGTCATAATGGACATAGTTCAGCAAATATAAACTTTTATAATGATAATAATTATAACCAATTCTCAAATTTGTGCATATTTTAAATAAACTGACAAAAACATATGCAAGAGTCCATAAAGTTCAGAGGTTTGTACCTTCAATTGTTAGAAAAATGAATAGCTGTTAAAAGTAAATTAATTTAGTAAATATCTTTGTGCCTGAATAACTTATAATTTAAAATTTATATCTCAAGCATGAATAATTGCATGAGCATTTCAAGTTATGCATAATTTAATTTATTGTCAAACTAACTTTTAGTTCTAAAAAAGTCTAATTAAAAATAAACATTACATTTCCATTTTCTCAAAAATTTCTCGCTTCTTAACCATGACTTTAATATTTCCAGACATTTTACTTCTTTCTATGTAGCTAATTGTGGAGCATCATGACCTCAAAAGAATGAGAGATACTATTGACCTCAAGGGCAATGAAGAGATACTGAATATTCATAGCAGAAGTATGTGTTATCTTATTCACTCATCTTACTATTTCTTTTGGAGACTAGAATAGCTATGCGGACACTGGAGTCTCGGTTGAGAAGGAAGTGCTGGTGGACTGAATCTGCAAATCTGAGGGTGGGGCATATCCAAGTGTTTCCCTGACCACAGAGATAGAGCCTTTACTTCTCCTCCTTCCTTTCTCTTTGGCCTTTAATCTTTATTCTAATTTTGCAATATGGATCAACAGTTATAAAGGTATTTGCTGGGCTATCTTGCCCCTGAAATATAAAAAAATCCAGCCATCTGGGAATTGGTGACAGAAGTTTCACCTAACATTTTGCTGTCCTCCTGGAATACCTTTCTCAACTAACTAATTATAGTGGTGCTTTTGAAGGGGAGGGAAATAAAGTTTTATTTTAGAATCTTTTTAATTAATTATCTTTGTCTTACCAGTAAAGTTGTTTTCTTGCATTATATTGCTCATGAATGTCTTATTTAATTTTAACCCTTGAACTTAAATCAATATATTGCCAGTGCTAACTCTCACATGACAAGTGGTATAAAAGACATTAATGAATATATGTATGACTGATAAAGGAAGTGGATTGACCCAGTGGGACTTACAGATAAGCAATCAAGATGTCACAAAGGTTTCCACAAAACAAGAACCAGAAGATTCCACACAGAACACCCGAAAGAATCTTTTACTGAGAATTTAATGAAAATGACATAGACAATCAAGTGAGGAATAAATGCTTTTTCCCTTCTCCGAGTATTGAGAAATGAAGAAAAAGCAAAAATAGTTCCCATACTCAAAGAACTTATATTCTAATAGAGAACAAATACATAAATCACAACATGAGATACAATTTAGATGGAAGGTAACATTAAAAGGCATAGCCCTCGCAAATGGGGGGAGCAAAAAAAAATGAATAGCTAGCACTGGCATAGTACTTTAAGGTTTGCAAAGCACTTCGAAATTACCTCATCTAATTCTTACAAAAACCCTATAAATTAGATGCTATTATTAGTCCCACTTCACAAATTGAGGATGGGAGCTTAAAAGATTTGCCCAGAGCCACATACTTATAAGTATTTGAGTTAGCATTTGAACTTTACACAATGCGGGACTGACGGATTGACACATCAATTGACAGATTAACACATCAACTGACGGATTGACACATCAACATCCGGGTCTCAAACACCACCTCTTACGGTGAGCGGAAGCGGAAACGCGTTCAGCACAGGGCTCAACCGGAAGTCGTCTTGTTGCCCAGACCAGCAGCATATAAGTGGCTCCCTAGGTTGGTGGCCCGAGAACCGAAGAGGTGAGGGTGGTGCGCGCGAGCGTGGGAGTGGGGCCAGTCCTGTGTGGCTCGCGGGTTGCTCTGGACTCCGGGGCCGATCTGAGCAGCGTGGGCGGGCTGATCTGAGCTACCTGCAGAGGTGCTCCGCTCCTGGTGGGTTTGAGGGCGAGCTCCGGAATCGGGCGCTCCTCATCGCCCCTTTGCATTCCAGCAAAAAAACCCTGAAAAGCTATTGTAGCATACTGGGGACCGTGACTCCAAGGAAGGTAAGTAAGTGCTCTTTTCACTGCACCAACATAGTCTGTATTTTTGGTTCTCTAGTGAGATTATTGGCTTTAATGAAATTTTTAAGCTGATAACCGATCGCCACGCTACCATTGACTGCCGTTCCTAATGTTTATTGTTTCATGTCTTTTATCAAGGATTTATATTTCTTCACCCAAAAAAAAAAAAGACATCTAAATTGTATAACGGCCCTAAGCCACTGAGGTAGGTAAAACTGTTTTTATTTTTGAAGTCATTTGTACCGGAAATGTGAGTTATTCCACTTAAGTAAGCCCTAACAGAACTACTCAGTACAATACCTCATATATATCTAGTAAATGTAGAGCAGATGAACTAATATTGCTAATGGTAAAAGATGATCTATGTTGTAGAACTTTGAATGATAGATAAAATTGGGTTGCTTGAAAGTCCATTTTTGTGGGCCACTGAGTTAGGGTTTGATATTTTTAATCATTTGAATTTAAACTAATTTGGAGATAAGAGGATTTAAATAATTGAAGTTTTTCTGGCCTCAGGTTGAGATTCCTGCAAATTTTAAAATGTATAAACAAAGCCTTCATGAAAAACCTTTTTGTTTAGAAGCTAGGTATATGATAAAGAGTAAAGACTGAAAGTACTAGGAAACTTGAGTTTTATTTTTTACATTGCTCTGTGAATTTGGTAAAGTTACTTATTTCTGTTTCGGTACTGTTAGAATGGCAGTAATATTGATAATTATGTTAGGAATTTCCATTAATTTCCATTTTAGTGTTAGGATATATGCTGCCAGTAGTCCTTAGAATTGAAATTTTAACATAAGCAACTTTTAGTAGTCTTAAGAATTCTGAGCAGAAAACAATGTTAAGTGACTTGGGTTTCTTTCCAAATGCTATTTTTGAAATTATCTTTAAAAATACTGTTTGGTAGTACTCACTATTTTGTACTTGAGCTAAGATTTTTGTTTGATTTCTAATGTGGTCATGAACTTGCTATATTAGTATAAAGGAAAATAAATTTTAGTGAAAATTTAGGTATCTCGATCCCAGAACTATTTTCTTCACAATTCACAAAATTCATATTTTTTTTTCTTTTTGGTATGTTATGACAGCCTAGAAGATTTATTTTAAGCTTAGAACTGTAAAGAATAAAAAAGAACTTGAGCCTCCTTGAGGACAAGCACCCTACATTATGTTTTGCACAACATTTAGCATTGCACTCTATAAACATGTTTAATAAATATTTGTTGGTCCCGTTTATATAAAGATACCTGCTCAGTATTCTTTGGTTAATATACCAAGTCTATATTTTCTGCTGTTTCTTTCCCTCCTTAAATAGCCAACTTTGTACTAAGATCTGTTTAAAGTTTGAGTTTTAAGACATGAATTAGTTGGGGAAAAGCAAAATATTTAATACTCAGCTTTGGATGCTTTACGTGGTACATTGTACTGCCACTGCAGTGACAAATGTTTGATGGCCAGTGGGCATCATTCTATATATAGTTTATCATTCTAGTCTGAGAGAGGCAACATACTCAATGAACTGTCCTCAGCAGGCAAATTCTCTTATAGGGAGTAGCAATCTAACTGGTGGCAAAAGCTTAATGGACAATACTGATCCAGTAGGACTGTTACATTGATCTTAAAAGCATATAAGCTCTTGAGTGCAATTTTTACAATTATAAATTCTAATTACTTAATTTGAAAGTATGATGAAAACCATCTATAAATGGCATTTTTTTTTAACCTTCCTCTGCTGGATTTATTAGCATTTAACTTTTTTTTTTTATTAAACCGTTTTGTTTCTTTAGCACATTCATTTCCAAATAAAGCCTTCCTTTAGAACAATGACTAAAAAAGAAAGGGACACAGTATATGCCATATTCTAAAACATAGATCATGCCTCCTACTAACCCTTACCTCTACTACCACCTCTGCTATGAGGTGAGGGAGACATTGTAAATGGCATTTAAAAACAACTTAAATTTTCTTTTTATATCTGGTCTTAGTTTTGCTAACCAGAATACACAATTTACATCCCCAACAATAAAAGACAATTGTGGTTGTCACAATCATTGGATCAACAAGTATTAATGCTACAGATGAAGGGATATAGGCTCTTTTTTGAGGAAGGATGAGAGGATTGCCTTGAGCAACTGAGTTTGGGTGGATTCATCTACAAAAATTTCCATTTTCAAGGATCCAAGAGATCCCACTTCTATGTTGGTTTTCCTTCAATCAGAGGAAATCTCACCCTTCTGTACCGTAATAATACAGTGTACACTGTATTACAGCATACAGTCTATTTTGTTTTTTGAGATTATGGCCAGGAAAAAAAAAGTTTCTGGTGATAAACCTTCTTTTAACTTGTTTGGTTGGTCTATAAGTAAGTCTGTCACTATGCTCTTTTTTGATGACTTTTTTCCACTTTGTTAGATATGCATGCCTTTGAGAACCCAAGCTCACCTCCGTAGCATGATGAGCCATTGAGAGCAAGACTTGTATAAAAACTCTACTTGCAACTTGGTTATTTTCTAATAGAAAGAAAAGTACTCCTATCATTGCAGATACACTAACTGACATTCATTTAGTGCTTTCTGCAGATAATACTAGCTGGCATTCATATAGTGCTTTAAGATTTACAGAGCAGTTTTGCACATTAGGTTATTTCATCTTCATGATAACCTTCTGGGTGGCTGTGATCATTAGCCTTATTTTTTTTTACAAATGAGGAAACAAACAGAGGTTAAGTGACTTGCTTTAGGTCATACAGCTGATATAAATGTCTGAGGAAGGATTTGAACTCAAGCCTTCTTGCTTTCCTATCCACTGTACCACCTTGCTTTCTCTAGAGATTTTAAAAATGCATTTTATTTTATTGTTTTTTGCTGAGGCAATTGGGGGGGGGGGCGGTAAGTGACTTGTTTAGGTGACAGCTAGGACATGTTAGTGTCTGAGATCAGATTTGAACTCAGGTCCTCCTGACTTCAGGGCTGGTGCTCTATCCACTGTGCCACCTAGCTGCCCCTAAGAATGCATTTTAAAAGTAATGTTGCTCAACTAATATTTTTATTTTGTAAAAGATTTTCAGAATGACTGACACACCTGATGCACCTGATGCTGTTCCAAATTTTGAAGAGATGTTTGCCAAACGATTCACGGAAGATGATACAGAGTATCAAGAATATCTGAAACGCCCTCTAAATTCTCCTCCAATTGTTGAAGAGTGGAATAGTAGATCCAGTGGTAATCAAAGGAACAGAGGCAATCGGTATGATTTTCTTTTTTAACTAATTTTTTAAAAATTTCAGTGTATAGAAAATAGAAAAAAAAAGTTACAGGTGAAATTGTAAACTTATTAGATTATGTTTTTAAAATGTAATTTAACACAATAGCAAAATTGTCCTGTTTGTGTCCCCTTTTCAATAAGTTCTCTTTTCAGATAATATGTATGTATATATTGTTTGAAATTTTAAAAATAACATGCATTTGACAAAATAAAATATACCTAATCCTAGAATGCATGTTTTCATCAGTAACTTCAATCCTTTAGAAAGAATCTTTTTTAAAAAGAAGCAGAGTCAATTGATTCTGTTATTTGTCTTGTGAGCTACTATTTGAAAAAAGAAAACACTGAAGTTAAACTGACTTGTCCCTAGGACCTTCACACATACATGTTTTTCTTTTTGTTTTGTTTTGTTTTGTTTTTTAAATACATTTAACTTACAGTATTTATTTTCTATGAGCTAAACAATATCTTAACAAATATAATTAAACAAATTTCTGTTTCCCCAAAATACTTCAAGTTTAAATAAAATATCTGATTTTATTTATTTGTTTGTTTTTGGGCAAGATAATTGGGGTTAAGTGACTTGCCTAGGATCACACAGCTAGTAAATATTAAATGTCTGATGCAAGATTTTAACTCAGGCCCTCCTGACTTCAGGACCAGTGCTCTATTGACTATGTTATCTAGCTGTCCCCAGGTGATAAAAATAAATTATTTAACATTTTAGCTTAGGCAAGTAGTAAAGTACTACCTCTCTTTTTTAACAAGATTGTGCATGAAATTCTTGGCAAATGTTAAAGCATTATTTAAATGAGTTCTCATTAGTGATAGTGTGAGATGAAATTAAAACATGCCATGATTTGTATTTTGAAATAAAATTTGAACTTTGGGGTAATTTTATGATTAGGCATAGTGTTTTAACATTCTGTAATAAAGGGATATTCAAAAGGGAATTATACTGAAGACATAGTTAAATCTAAGACAATGATTTTTTTTGTGTGTTTTTATAAAAGAATGCTAAACTGTGGATACTTTTTTTGTTATAGGTTGCAAGATAACAGACACTTCCGGGGAAGGGATGGCAGACGTTGGCCAAGTGACAACCGATCTAATCAGTGGCATCATGGAAGATCCTGGGGTAATAACTATCAGCAGCATAGACAAGAACCTTACTACCATCATCAGTATGGACAATATGGTTATAATCAACGACCTCCTTTTGGATACTGTTAATGTTAACAGCCAAGAAGTAAAACCAATTACAATCTTTTCTACCATGTCAAAAGCTTGCCTGTTTCCTCTGTTAAGTCATGTTTTTTTCTATATGATTTTGTATAGATAATATTAGGCAACTTGAGGCTGTCATGTACAACTAAACTAAAAAGAAGTGATAGTAACTGGGAATGATACATCCTGTAGAGAAGTTATGGACTACATTGTTCAACTTCTACCTCAAATTTATCTATTTCATATTTTATTAATGCATTGAATTTTACTTATTTTCTATGTAAAGCTGCCTGTGACCATAAGTTTGTAAAATAGGCATAATTAGGAATAGGAAAAGTTTGCTTTCTCTCAAATTTAAAGACATATCCATAAACATGGATATGATTATTTCTGGAATTTTGCAGACTTTAATGAAGTAATTCATTGAGAGAGTTCTTTTTGGCTTGCAAAATATTATATTTAACTGCAGCTGAAACACATTATAATTGATTTACCTTTCACTTGACTTTGATTTTGAAATAAACGTACTATGTGAATGCCTATTTTAAATGTCTAGTTCTATACTAGTAACAAAAGGAAGAAAGAATAAAGATGTAAAATAAGCAAAGAATTTTTATTTTTGGATTAAGTGGGTGTACATCTGGTTTTTTGCATTATATTGTAATATAACTTTGCTGGTGGGTGGCAGGTAGGAGAGAGATATTCTTCCCATTCACTTAAAAACAGGATTGAAATTCAAGTGCACTGCATAATTTTAAAACTTAGTTTCAGGCCTGCCTTTCCAATCATTATGTAAAACATCAGCATATTTTGGCTCTTTGAGATATAATAACTTAGATTTATTTTACATAATTCTTTACCAAATATGAAATCTGGTATATCTTGTATAAACACAGTAAAAAAATCTTTTCCTCTGTTTTTATAACTCCATTATGATGGCTATTATAATTACATTTTTGTTCAAGAGAAATGGTAATTGTTTAACTTCACTCTTGAGTTCTGGATTATTCACTCTTAATGAATTACCCTTTGTTATATCCTGCCTGAAAAGAGGAAGTTCTGTATAGTAGAAAAAGCACTCCATTTTTGAACTCAGAGCACTTAAGTTCTAACACTGGCTCTCATGGACTGAACTTGGGCAGTTCACTTAATCTTTCTTAACCTCAGAAATCGTTATTTATAAAATGAGGAAGTTGGATTAGATGATTTCTCTGAGGTCTCTTCCAGCACTCATTCCCTTTGATCTACTAAGAGTAACATTTTGACTTTTTACAAGATTGTCTTCAGTATTTTGTGAAAAAGGAGCTACTTTCTTGAAGTAGAAGTGTTGTTAAAGAATGTGATCAACCTTAGTATGAGTCAAAGCAGTGCAGTAACAATTAAGCCTTTCTTTTAGCTGATTATTATTTGCTTTCATGGCATTTCCACCATAACAGCCTTCTCATAGTTTTTTCTCTCATAGTGAAGGAGTCCACCTTTCCCAAGTATCCTTCCTACTTTTAGGAAGTTTAGGTATTTTATTCCGTCAAAAAACTCTTCTCTATTAGCTATTATGCTAAAAGAAGAAGCAATTTACCTTCGGTTGAAAATGACTGGTAAAGAATAATGAGGCAATTTCAAGAAATATTTATATTCAGGGAGAGAAAAAAATCTTGGAAATTTTAGGCACTAAGGCTGGCAAGAGATTGGGGAGGTAGAAGGTAACCTGACCTTCCCTGTGCTCCACAAACCATATCATGTAAGCAAATGCCTGTCCTACTTACATATGTGTAAAGCCAGTCCTGAATATGACATTCAATAAAAGTAAATCTTGATAGTATTTGTATACTGCCTTACTGATGTTTATGTGCAGCCTGCCCTGTACATAATTCTGCTGTTGTGGGAAGATCATAGGGAGGGGGAGTTGAATTATTTCTAAAGCCTAAAACAAGAAGAGCTAGTCATCTGCCTTCACTTGATCTTCAGTGATATGCAGATTCTTTATGCTCTAAGTATAGGTTGACTGATTGGTTCCCAACTTTGGAATTATCCTTGACCTTCTAATTCCTCTATCCTACCATTTGAAATCAATCTATCGGCAGGCATTTATTAAATACTCTGTGTTCAGACAACACATTTTGCTCAGGGGTAAAAAGACAAAGGCAAAAACAGTTATTGATTCTACCATGACATAAAACATCCTCTATCCCCTCTCCACTCATATAGCCATTAGGCCCTCGGCACTTCTAATATGAACTGTTGCACTTGCTTCCTAATTGGTCTGCCTGCAGCTAATCTCGCTAACACATCTTCCACATGGTTACCAGATTGATACTTCTAAAACATGACTAATTCCTGGTCTTACTCAGATCTTCAGTGGTTCCTGATAGCCTTGAGGAATAAGCATCACTTAAAAGTACTGTCTAATTTGATTCCCACCTTTATTCCCTATTATTTTCTTTTGTTCTGTTTGGGCAAAACTTGTCTGCCAGCTGTGACCTGTATGTGACCCTGGGTCTCTGACTGCCATGTCCTGGCACAAGTGGTACCCTATGTCTTTAATGCATTCTTTCTTTCTCTTGCATCATCCCTAGCTTCCTTTAAAACAGCTCAGGTACTCACTCCTTCCTCTATGAGGCCTTGCCTGATTTCCCTCCCATTCCTTTCTCCCAGTTATTGATACATTCTCCCTCTTGAATAATTTTTAAATACTTTGTATTTGGTTATATTTGCACATTTGATTCCCATTCCCAATAAAGTAAACCCTTTGAGGATAAGAACTTATTGTCTTTATGTCCCCAATACCTTATAATCATTAAATGTTTATTAATAATTTTTAGTTGGATTTTATAGTTATGATATGCATTGCAAGTGCTGTTGGAATGTAAAGATGACTAAGGTGCAGTTCCTCCTCTCAAAAACTTTAATGCTTAACTTACAAAATTTAACCACTGGGGAAAATACTTGGTTGTATGCAAAACTCTGTAAATAATATTGGGAGATTAAACAAAGACATAGTCTGCTTCTTGCCTTAGCTGGGGAGATAGGAAACACATGCATATGGTTTGAGAATATTTGAAAAATGGGGACTATTATTAACCTTTGTTTTTGTGGACTCCTTTGACAGTGGTGAATCCTATGAACCTTTTTTCAAAATAATGCATATAACAAAATATATAGGATTACAAAGGAAACTAAAGATTAATGAAAATAAAAGTTAATTTTTTTCCATCCTTTAGAAACCTACCTACAGAACTCTTGAGTACAAATTTTAAGAACGCCTTGAAAAATAGCAAGTGAGAAGAAAACAAGAAAAAAGGATATTTCCTTAATATGAGAAATGGGATATCTAAAATAAGAGTCAGCATTAACTGTAATGGAAATAAACTAGAGGCTTTCCCCATAAGAGTAGAGATGAAGCAAGAATGTTATTATTATTCTTTATTTTACTAGAATTGCTAACTATAGCAAGGAGAAAAAAAATAATTACATGAAGTTGGGCAAGGGGAAACAATTGCAACTTTATTTTATTAAAGCTTTTTATTTGCAAAACATATGTATGGGTAATTCTTCAATATTGACCCTTACAAAGCTTTCTGTTTTTTTTCTCCCCTAGATGGCAGGAAGTCCACTACATGTTAATTATATTAAAATACTTGACAAATCAAATATGTGTATACATATTTCTACACTTACCTTGCTGTGCAAGAAAAACCAAAAGAAAAAAAAATCTGAGAAAGGGAACATAATGTAAACAAACATCAATAGAGAGCATGAAAATGTTATGTTGTGGTCCACATTTCATATCCTGTCTGGGTGTATAGGGCTTTCTTCACTGAACAATTGGAACTGGTTTGAAACATCTCATTGTTGAAGAGAGCCATGTCCATCAGAATTGATCATCATATAGTCTTGTTGCCGTGTATAATGATCCCCTGGTTCTGCTGATTTCACTCAGCATCAGTTCATGCAAGTCCCTCCAGGCCTCTCTGAAATCATCCTGCTGGTCGTTTCTTACAGAACAATAATATTCCATGGCATTCATAGACCATAATTTATTCAGCCATTCTCCAGTTGATGGGCATACATTTAGTTTCCAGTTTCTAGCCACTACAAAAAGGGCTGCCACAAACATTCTTGCACATGTGGGGCCCTTTCCCTCCTCTAAGATCTCTTTGGGATATAAGCCCAATAGAAACACTGTTGGGTTAAAGGGTATACACAGTTTGATAACTTTTTGAGCATAGTTCCAAATTGCTCTCCAGAATGGTTGGATCCATTCACAGTTCCACCAACAATTGCAACTTTTAAAAGAATGTGATCATAGTTGGAATAATTAACTTCAAAATTAGGATATAAAGTATTTGTTCATGGGTATACTGAAGCAATATAATAAAAATGACTATAGTCAATAAATTACTCAATGCCATGTCAATCAAACTATCAAAGGATCACTTTATAAAGCTAAAAGATAAAAGTTTATTAGAACAGGTCAAAGAATGTTAAAAAAATAATAATGAAAAAAATTTGGGAGGAAAGGATCTTGTCATATCAGATCTCAAACTATACTATGAAGCAATAACCATTAAAACATTAAGAAATAGGTTATGAATAAGGACACCCTATCTCCCTGGGCATCCCCTCTGTGGCTCTGCCTCCTTATTTCTCAATCAGTGGGACCAATTACACAAAAGACAGAAGCTGATTATACAAAGGGAGATTATACAGAGTTCTATAAACCCTATGATAACCAATAATAGATTCACTATTGAACAAAACCTTTTGGGAAAATTGGAAAGCAATCAGGAAGAAACTAAAACATTTCATACTGTTCCAAGGTAAGCTCCAAATGAGTACATGGCTTCAATGTAAAGAATGATTACATAAATAAGGAGCATGAAAGAAATTAACAATTAGATCTACAGACAGGGAAAGGGTTCATGACCAAAAAATACCTGATAAAATGACAAGTTAAAATGGACAATTTTTGGTTTCATAAATTTAAAAGAATTTGTACAAACTAAACCAATTCAGTTAAAAACAGAAGAGAAGCAAGCAAATGGGAAAACTGCCCCAAAAATTTCTAATCTAATTTCTAAGATAGGGAACTGATGAAAAATTTAAGAACAAGAGTCATTCCCCAGTGATAAATGGTCTAGGATATGAACAAACAGTTTTCAGAGGAAAAAAACCCAAGCTATCAATAGCCAAATTAAGAAAAAAATACTCTAAATTAGTAATAATTGTTCAATTATGTCCATCTCTTTGTTGACCCTATTCTAGGGTTTTCTTGCCAAAGATGCTGAAGTGGTTTGCCTTTTCCTTCTCGAGTTCATTTACAGATGAGGAAACAGATTAGTGATTAAGTGATTTGCCCAGGATTACATAGGTAGTAAGTATGAGACCAGATGTGAACTCATGAAAATGTCTTCCTTGACTAGCATTCAGCATTCTACCCACTGTGTCACCCAGTAATAATTAGAGAAATGCAAATTAACACATCTTAGAGGTACTCCATCATACCTATAAGATTAACATAGTTGACAAAAAAGGAAAATGAAAATTGAAGTGCTGTGGGATAACAGGTATATTACTGCATTGCTGGTGAAGCTGTAAACTTGATCAAGCCATTCTGGAAAACAGTTTGAAACTATACAGCTTGCAAATTAAGACAACTCTGAGATACCACTACACACCTGTCAGATTGGCTAAAATGACAGGAAAAGATAATGATAGCTGTTGGAGGGGATGTGGGAAAACTGGGACACTGATACATTGTTGGTGGAACTGTGAACGGATCCAACCATTCTGGAGAGCAATTTGGAGCTATGCTCAAACAGTTATCAAACAGTGCATACCCTTTGACCCAGCAGTGTTTCTACTGGGCCTATATCCCAAAGAGA